>JBAMJV010007945.1:0-12506 GCA_037951105.1 Echinarachnius parma | reverse complement strand
AGTCTCCCCCCCCCCCCCCCCCCCTAATCAAAACAAAAACAATACCGCATTTCCACGATGGGACTCATGTGCTATCTGAAAAAGTCGCCGCAAGTTATAATTTGCCTTCTCATTCAGTTTACTATAATGTTCGTTCGTGTAATCACTTTCTTTCGCATATAAATAAGGAATAGAAATCGAAGAAGAAAAAAAAAACGACCGTATTGATTAAAAACTACAGCAAGCAAAGCAATGCATTATGTGTTGTTGATGTGACGGTGCAAGGTCATCAACAACAGCAATGACAACATTGCAAGGCAAAACATTGATTATTTCGCTGATAATATTATTGAGTAAAGATAATTAAAGGAAACAACTGAACAACGACAAAGAGAAAAAAACAGAGCAAAAATGAAATTTTACTGAGAAACGTATACTCCCTGCAGGTATTCCCGCAACTACTTCAGACTATTTTCCCCAGTGTGTTATGAGGTACTCGTCTGTGGGAGGGGGAGGTAATCTTGTACTTTTCGTGGGGGTTATTGTCTGGAAGTAATCGTCCAGGGGTTATTGTCTAGGTGGAGGGGGAGGGTGGAGGGGGGGGGGGGGGGGGGGGGGGGGGGGGGGGGGGGGGGTAATCGACCGGGGGGTAATCGTCCGGGGGTAATTGGCTGGGGAGTAGTTGTCTTGGGGGTAATAGTCCGGGAGGTAATTGTCTTGGGGGGAGGTGGGTAATTGTCCAGGGGGTAGTTGTCTTGGGGGTAATTGTCTTGGGGGGTAATTGTCTTGGGGTTAATTGTCCTGGGGGTAATTGTCCGGGGGTAATTGACCGGGGGTAATTGTCTTGGGGAGGGGTAATTGTCCAGGGGGTAGTTGTCCGGGGGCACTTGTCTTGGGGGGTTATTGTCCTGGGTGTAATTGTCTTGGGGTGGGGGGGGGGGTGATAATTGTCCTGGGGGTAATTGTCTTGGGGGTAATTGTCTTGGGGGTAATTATCACATGTATCATGGGGGCAATTTTCTTAGGGGGTAATAGTCCGGGGGTAATCGGCCGGGGGTTATAGTCCGGGGGTAATCGTCCGGGGGATTATTATTTTCCAGGGGGTACGATAATTTTAAAATTCAAACATCGAGGAAACTGACCAGAAATAATAACATAAATGACAAAGAGCAAAGAAAATTCTGCCAAAGGCGATTGATTGTTTTCCGATTTGACGACGCTTGCGTGGTTTTGACATTGAACTTTGAAGAATGGGAAAAAACAACGACGAATTGGCAAGGCGAAAATTGATTCCTCATTATTCAGAGCAAGCTTCTCGTCTTTATCTGACCATGGGCGCTGTATGCGTTGTGAATACCCCCAAAGATGCCCGCAAGATTATTGTGAGAAGTATACATGTGTTTGTGTATACGTTATTATAGATAGATGAGTGTTGATCGTCATAAACACACAAACATACACGCACAAACACACACATCACACACATTCAAATACACCCACATACATAAACACACACATACAAAAATACAAACACACACACATGCACATACAAACATACAAACACACATACACACGCACTATTTATAAAACCTATAGTTACAATTACATAAAATAACACAAACACATTATATTCAAAGACTAAGACTAGATACCCAAATAACAACAACAAAATTTGTGGAAACGAGGCTTTTAAAGGATTAAACAAAGCGGCATAGATTTTGCACATGATTAATTTTCTCCCGTGAATAGTTTGATGTTAGAGCGCGTTTTTGAGCACTCACCTTTTTTCACTGCAAACAGAACTTCAACATTCAAGTAAAACTGAGTAAATTAGAAGGTTAAAGTAACTATTTAATTTGTGTTTCTCCTTCCGAGCATAAAGCCAATATGAAATTAGAAAATGCAAACCTTCGGATTAAACAACACCACGCAAACGTAAACATCGCATTTTTGTTTATTGTTGTATACCATAATAATTATTGTCTGTTTATTTGTTGTATATTAATGGCTACGTGCGAACTAAAATTCATTTGAATCATGTATAATTTGTTATGAATAATTTTATAATTTTTCTTATAACATACTACCACAAAATTACATTGCAAATTGACAATTGTCTAACAATGCAAGTATTTTGTAGGGAAAAACTGAATCTGTCTTTACATTTGTATGTGAATATATTATATGTAATTGTATATAAAAGAAAAGACTATAATATATTGTGCACTGTCGGTTGCCTGCATTGTTTTGTCTATACTGCATGTAAATACACATTAATATCAAAATAATTAAACATTGATCACAATCTCTTTCGATGCTGTCATATCATTATGTATTCAGTGCATGCCTTATATAATGATGTACCGGTATTTATTGATTGATATAATTTCCCATGCTCTGTTTAACTAATCGAATATTATGAATAATTTTATAATTTTTCTTTTAACATACTACCACAAAATTACATTACAAATTGACAATTGTCTAACAATGCAAGTATTTTGTAGGGAAAACTGAATCTGTCTTTACATTTGTATGTGAATATATATGTAAATGTATATAAAAAGAAAAGACTATAATATATTGTGCACTGTCGGTTGCCTGCATTGTTTTGTCTATACTGCATGTAAATACACATTAATATCAAAATAATAAAACAATTATCACAATCTCTTTCCACGCTGTTATGTATTCAGTGCATGCCTTATGTAATGATGTACCGGTATTTATTGATTGATATCATTTCCCATGCTCTGTTTAACTAATCGAAAAATAAATAGTACACGAATTAAGATTAAGAGAGCATGAATTGTAATGCCATTAACCATTACAATTACAATTATCCCTGACAGTGTACAAAAACGACCCTGACCCATTTCGGGCTGTAATCGAATATTCCTACTTAATCCAAGCAATCACAATAAGTATTGTATGCATGTTTGTTTTAATTTATTGTAGGACCTATTCAGAGTTTGAAATACTATACAATATACTGCACGGCGCCAAACAGATCAAGTAAGAACTTAAAGGCAATGTGCCTCTTTCGCATGCTCAAAATATAAAGTTGGATGATCGCTAGCATAATGACGAAATATAATTAAAGCTATACCTGATATTGTGTCCGGTTGCAGAAAATTTTACAATCGATGGTAAATTTGCAATTAGTTGCAAGTCAGATCATGTGACTTTATGCGCAAATCTGATTGGTTACAATGTGCATTTTTTCCGACTTGCAATAAATTAATTGCAATTTTACAATCGATTGCAACTCTTTCTGCAACGGGGTCCTGAGGTGTTGTACAAATAGCTACAATCGAGTGTAAAGTTGCAATTAATTGCAAGTGAGAACATGGGACTAAATGGGCAAATGTGATTTTGTTCAAACGTGCATATTATTTTCTGAATTGCAATGAATTGCAACTTTACAATCGATTGCAACTCTTTGTGCAACACCGCCATTGACTAGAAGAAGGTCAATTATTGTGAGAAATACTGACCGTCTTATTATTTTCTATATTTTGTGAAGACTTTGTCTTGTTGTGTACAAAGTGTATGGTGTCAGTTGTGGTATATATGAAAGCACCTTTAAAGAAAGCTCTGACCTATTCGCGGATTAAACTGGTCAAGCCCACGTAATTGAGCCAGGATCATGAAGACAGGACGCGATCGAGTGGCGTGGAATTACTTTCATGTGTAATTACTAGGCCCAGTGGCGTAGCTACGGGGGTGGGGGCACGGGGGGCACGTGCCACCCAATTATTTGACAAAAATTATTTTAAAAATAAGCGAGAATTTCCATAACAAAGAAAGACATGTGATTGTATAGAATGTGTCCCTCCCCCAAAATTCCGAATACCGATTGAAAAAAATTATTTAAAAAATAAGCGGGAATTTCCATAAAAAATAAAGAAATATATATAATGTGCCCTCCCCCGAAAATCCGAATGCCGCCCCCCCCCCCCCCGCCCCGCCCAATCAGCCTGACTACGATACGCCACTGACTATACATATATAGGCCTACACTACATACCGTGATAAAAACAAGCCCATTATAACTTGTGCAATCATTGTAATATGACGAGTAAATATATATATAAATGTTTCACTATAAATAGTTCATAAAAACAAACTTACTGTCCTTTAAATTTGAAATATAGTGCTACTTCATTAAACATAAAATCAATGAATATAATACGCCCAAGAAGTTGATTTATTCCGGAATGTTTAAATATCGTCCCCCTATTAAATGCAAACCCTTTTGACGTTGCATTATGAACTCGAATACTCGATATACTAAAATAATTTCACCGCTATCTGCAAATAATGGTAATGTTATGGATCATTATAAATGTACCTGTTTAGCTTTAAATGGATCTAGTAACTTTGTTGGCAAGTGCAAAAAGTGATGAGTGATTAATAAAATGTGTATTTGAGTGATATGATATGTCCACATAGTAATGTGTGAACATTTCCGGTTAATTGGATGTTTTTTTGGCTAAAATATGAGCAAAAATGCAGTGATAATCACTAACTCATTGTACTTAATTTGTACACGGCATGAAATTATCCCGTAGACAATTTCATATCTGAACTCTTCAATCGTAAATATATTTTGAACGAAATGGAAATATGAAAAACCGAAACCTGTCCGTTTTGAGGATTTGGACAATGTTACTAAGTCCCTTTAATTTATACAATCATACGTATGCTATGTCTGTAATACTGGACACATTATCTATCTAGGTATTTCTTGTGTCGCGAATGTTGGTGAGGTGTAAGGGTGTATAAAATGATATGTTTCTCTATTCTGCTGTATTGTTGCTGTATCCTAATAATATTTGTATATAAATATAATCAGTATACGGTAACGTGGCAACGGAATAATTAAAATGGACATGCAGAACGCAAATTATGCTTATTTTTTTTAAAGCTGCGTATATACTGTAAATGTAATGTTAAAGTGATGCCTGTAAATTGTCTAACTCCACGAAAAATACTTGGAGCTTCCTCGTTTCTCTTCTGCCGTGTTGTTTAGCTTATGGTAAGAGAAGAATAAAATAGGGTTAGATTTTTTCAAATGTCCCATTGGTATGAAGATAATTATCATTGAAAATCATTATTTCAAAAGCGTTGATCAACGCTTTTGATAAAAAGTACAATTGTCCTAGCTGAAAACGTCCGCATGCAGCACGCGTGAGAACATTCCGGAGATTAAACTTTGAGCCGAGCGAGTGCAAATTCCATGAATTCTGTACTACGTCTGTAAACATACACGGGTGCGAATATCTCAAACGGATCATTATTTACTGCGACAAATGTATGGCAGACCATCAGTATTCGGTGATAAAATATGAACTCAATATTGGTTTTTTTCACTAGATAAACAGTGTTCGTTTTCTTTCAAACTTTCACAAATATTTCAATTGTATTTTACAATGATATTGATATAGGATTGAAGTTTCAAATGTCATTTTGTGCAATATCTGACACTTTACAGATATCACTTTAAGTTAAGAGGGAATGAACTAGCACATTTATACATCGAACAGCTAGTGAGACAGATGTAATTATACGGCATAATTTGAATCGTCAGGCGTGAATAAATCCGCCGCCGTTCATCTAACACTCGATATTTAATTGTAATGTAGATGTGTTTGTCACGAGTGATGCGTCGATCTGTCCCAGTATAATGCGAATTACCTTTAGGATCTCACGCGATGTGTGTATACATGCAGTAATTATAACATGATTTACGAGTATAATCATGCAAGAGCATTACTGTGTCAGTTACTATCCTACTCATGATGGATTGGAAAGGTAGGTATAATCTAAAAGCGGTGACAAGAACTTTACATGGCTGTGGCTTACAAAAAGGTAATATAACAGACTCGAAAACATGCATTGCACGCATCGGATTGAAAGTGGCATGTAAACAAGCAGTGGCGTACCCAGGAATTATCCAAAGGGGGGGGGGGGGGGGGGGGGGGCTCCAATCCCTCTCCAACCTGCGAGTGCGTAAGTGCAACTGCCAGCCGCTTCAATCTCATGCTGGGTCCAAAAGCTTAATCAGATTGCGCAACCATGTTACGGCTATTAAAGCTCAAACATTAAAACTAATACCGGCAAACAGGCAAACAAGCAAAATATACACGGGCCTGAGGGAGTGGAGGGGGGGGGGGGACCCCAGGAGCCCCCCTTTTTTATTTTTACTACGACACATGTAAGCGAGACTCGAGAACATGGCATGGAGATCATTGAAATGATATGCACGGACAACGTCGACAACATCGCATAGATTGGATTTAAATTACAATTTAACAGACTCGCACGGTGCTATCAAAGTAGTTATTTACTTTTCGCGTTATCACATCTATTAAAAGCGATCCTGTCTCTTTGTATTGACCGTTCATTCATCTCCCGGCGTTGTCTCTAGTGTTTATCTGGAAGACACTAATTAGAGCCCGTCGATACGGAATCTAAAGCGTGCCAAGGATAATGACATCCATAATTATTAATGAATGTCCACATTTTTACATGTCGCTTCACGTTGCATGATTGATGTAGGCTAATATACAGTCACATCCACACCAAAGCCCGTCGATAACAACTTTGCACAAATTAGAATAACAAAAACACGTCAAATGCATGTGACATGACATGACATATTTCGTTTATCATCCATACAATATCATCATTTGCATTATCATAATTATTTGTAAACATTTTATTTTTAAACAGAGTGTATCGGAGATCGGGGTTATGATTATGTTCACGAAAATCGTTCAGATCGGGAGGAACATTTGTTAACAAAAAGAAATAATGTACACATCAAGTGCATAATTATGTTAGTATTTTGTCATGAGTTTATCATGCATATACTTCAAGTCTGTCATCCTATTTATGAGATGTGCCAGGTTTATGTTCACTAAAAGGTGAACAAAACAGTGGGATGGGGGAGGGGTACGACGCCCGAGTCTCTTTTGTCTTACCATGTGACGTGGAGGGACGTTTTTCATTCGTGATCGGTTTTTTTTCTGACTAAAACCCCGCGGATTTCCGCGGGTCTGCATTATACATATTGCTTCACATTGCACACACTATAAAGCCTGTCGGTGCAAGTCATCTATGGATAGTACTAGTATACAATCCATGCATGATCTAATCAAATATGATGTCCACACTGTATTTAATTCAATGGCCACTTTTTACAAGTTGATTTACAACGAAGTATTCATGTAGATACATCCACACTACTTATGTGGATGGAATTCACTCTTTAAACTCAGGGCAGGTATAAAGATTTTTTGAAGCCGAGTCCGAGATCCTTCAAAAAATGTTGAGGCCAAGACCGAGACCACTTTATTTTGGGGGGCCAAGACCATTGGTTATGATTGTCGATACCACTAAAAAGTGGCCTCGAGACCACTTAAATTGTGTAAGGGGGGGGGGGGGGGTTGAACCCCCCAAAACAGCCCTTTTTTCATCAAGGGGGGGGGGGGGGGGGGGGGGTTGAACCCCCCACCCCCCCCCCCCCCCTCCCCTGGGTACGCCTATGGGTATAATAGGTTTTCCCGGTCAAATTCATGAGAACAGCAAACAAAGTGACGATTCGTTTATTCAAATTAGAGCGATTTTTCTTCAAGTGCGGTTCGCTATATTAATTTTCGCTTTAAGAGCATTCAAATTCATTAAAAGGCATTTGATTTGTATACTCCTGCACATTCAAATTATTTTTTGTCCTACTCAATTTAACACTGTATTCAATTTAGCACCCAATGAGTTATCCGAGCTAAATTGAACACTCTTTCTGCAATTTGTTTAAATTGGAAGCTCCTTTTCCATTTCGGTTTAACAGGGATTTGCGATCGCGTGCTCTAATTTAAGTTAGATTGAATGATAATTTTAGTTAATCAAATGATGATCCCAAACGGCAGTCAATTTCGTGCTAAGTTGAATGATCGAATCGTCCGTTTGACTGCTGTTTTGACGAATTTGACAGGGAAAACCTATATTACAATTACTTTTCCTCTTGAAGGTTAACATTTTTTTTTTACACGATGTAATAAATCGTGTCCACACCCAACTTAAACACATGCAATTAATCGTCGAATTCGGGCTCGAACCAAGGATATTTTCGAATGTGCATTAGTGCATATAAATTCAGTACAAAAACGATGATCCGTAAACGCGCGATCAGTGTGTATGTATACTCGTTTCTTCACAGGAACACAATGGACATATTTGATATTATTATTAAAATGGCATTTACCATGGGCGTCGATACTTACGTAATACCCATTCATCAGGGGGGGATGGATGAATGGATCATCCCCCCCTGATCAATGGGTATCAATGACAGATCGACGCCCGTGGCATTTACATAATTAAAAAGAAAACTACATAATACGGCATTGATATACGATGTTACAGAATGTAAGTGTAATTCAAACATATAAAGGAACTAACGAGAAATATAATATGACTAAAAGAGCAAAGAAAATGGGATTCCAGCGGAATCCCATTTTCTTTGCTCTTTTAGTCAGAATGTAGTAATACAATCAGATGTGAGTGCCTACCAGGGCATACAATCGATCTCGCAAAAGTTATAATGATGATGCTGTACACAGCTTGAATGCACTCGCCGAGATAATGCGGCAAAATTTAAGAATTTATAATTAATTGACCGACCTGTACGTGTCATTTTCCTACGTACTGAGCTAAAACACCGATGTTTTAAATCGAAATAACTAGGATAAATCGAATGTTCTATAAAAAGAAAAGTGTTCATTAAACGACTAACATTCCAAAGTTCATATTATTATTGATTTCGAATCAACCTGTCACAGATAAAAGGGTGGATTTTAAGGTTAAAAAGAGGATACGAAAAGCAAACATTTTCAACACAATTATATCGTTAAATAACTTATTATAAATGCTTGCGTCTCGGTACATTTTACATCATTGGAAAGGGTAAAGTCTTGTTTTTGATGAGAAATGATTCGCATATTCATTAATCTTTTAGAATAGTCAGGAGCTAGCAAAATATCACACGGGATCAAAACATAACTGTGATTTCCGAAATTCCAGCTCTGTGATTGGCTCATTCAACTATACTGACCACTGTTGCTGAGGTAATGGGCCCATAGCAACAGTCATTCGCACCTGACATTGCCCGCTTTGTCACCATGCGGTCTTGGTTGAATAGCCCACAAGTCGCGCGTGATGTTAAATAAGCCAATCACAGAGCTGGAATTTGTAAATTCACAGTAATTTTTGAACATCTTGTGATATTTTGCTAGCTCCTGACTATTCTAAAAAATGAATAAATATATGAATGGTGTAATATCTGAGCCAATACTTTTCTCTTTCCAATGATGTACAAATTACCGAGATGCAAGCACATTTGATATATTGTTTTATAAGGTAAACATGAATCATTCACTTCTTGTTTTATTATCATATTTTAACCTTAAATTTCACCTTTTTATCTACGTTAGATTGAAGCGAAACGAATGATTGCATAAACTTTGGAATATAAGGCGTTGTATCGACGCCTTTCTTTTCATGAAACACTTAATTTCTCTTAGTTTATGCGATTTGAATTATCGTTGTTCCTGCTCACTACTTTTTCATAGAAATCCAAGTCATGCATATTTTGTTTATAAATGGGAAGCCTTGTCGATGCTCTGCGATCTCACTGTACAGAATGTATGACACTTTAATATTAATGTAAGTGAGGGTTTGGTTCCCAAGAGACTGCGTTCGGGATTTATTATCTCGCATATCCAGGGTTTAGGTTAATCCCCCATACGAAATGAGGATGATAAGCGAGCGAGTGGATCATTTTGTTGTATCATACATGCTCATAATGGTAAGTTTTTAATCATTGCCATGCAGTACTACCATATAATAACCATAGACATACCAGTAATGGACAATCAATGAATCTTGTCTCTTTGACCCAATCATCGTCGCCGCTGCATTCATTACCAGGAGCTATTTTCAATGCTATTGTCTCATTTCTGGTGCAAGGACAATTATCTGCATTTCACCAGACAATGAGCTCACTAAGACATGACTGAGTAATTTCTCTTTATCGCCGAGCGTTTTAGGCTGATGCATGTCTTTTTTAGTCATGAATGCTATAGGTCACAGGTTCCGGGATCAGCAAATCATAAATGTTACATTTTGAGGAAAAAAGGAATATCAAATTGTGCCTTCGCAAACTCCCGCACACTTACAACGTCCGATTCACCAGAAAGAAGCGTAGTCAATTTGTAATTACATGTCAATATTTTTCTGGAGAAATATGCGGAAACCTTGAAAATTCAGTTTTTGACGGGTAGTACACTTTTAGAAATGTGATCATATTTCTTGTTTTAAAAATGTTATGTTACGGATTTTTGTACCAAATGATCATTATATAATTTTCCTTCATAAAAAAGTCAATTCGAAGACCCGGCTTGCTCAAGTTCTTCTGAATATGAAAGTTGTATCAACATTGTTTTTAAAGCTTGACTGTTCTCACTCGTCAAGGCGGCGACGATGATACGAACAAAGGGATTAACCAAGCATCGATACCATGGTGATATCTTTGTATTCTACAGGTGAATGAATGTGTTTAAAGTCGATGACTGTCCATGCTATTATGTCTATGATATAACTAACTTGTTCCGAACACTGAACAAAAAAAACATATTTCAATCTCGAACCGCGTCACTTGTACGTACATGTAGTATCAGAAATATACTAGTATACTATTTTTGTACGACGAATATGATTGATGGGAACTTGTTCAGTATACAATATTCATAAATTAAAGTTCAAATGAATGTCGGTTCGCACGTAGCCAAAAACAGACAAACGAACTAATCGACATTCTTCCCGGTAATATTTCGGCCATAGGCCTTTGTCAAACTGACTAATTTTAATTCATAAGTATGCATCAACATACATACATACATACATACATACATACATACATACACACATACATACATACATACATACATACATACATACATACATACATACATACATACATACATACATACATACATACATACATACCTACATACATACATACATACATACACACATACATACACGCATACATACATACATACACACATACACACATACATACATACACACATACATACATACATATATACATACGTAAATACACACAAACATACATACATGCAAACATGCATACCCACATCGTGACGAACACACACAATTATACATACACGTACGATACGTATGTCATGGAACACCATATCAGGGGAACCTGTTTAAGAATAATACACATCTAACTATCTATACCACCCCCCCCCCCCCCCCCCCCCCCCCCCACCACCCCCTCCTCCCCGCCTTCTCAACCTCCCCCATCCCCTCCATCGCCCCTTCAGAAAATTGACCATTATATAAAAATAAAAAAACAGAATATTTATTGATGGAGTAAAAGCAATATCAAAATATATTTGTTTCAATATTATTTACCGGTCTTCCCGAGATGTCCCAGATTTCAACAGCTAGACTTCGTTCCCCAGCCGTCAGTTTGCGGTCAAACAGGGCATCTAATAGGTGAAAGATAAAACATTCAAAATATTACATGACAAACGAAATATTGATTGATTGATTGATAACAAACGAAAGCAATCGAATATGTATGCCGAGAGAAAGTGATTCACTGTATACATGGTAAAGCGTAAACCGTTCTTTGTTGCATTACTATTCATTCATGTCTTGTGATCCACACTGGCACTGATGTGTAAGCTGATTCCTAAGCTGTGTTATGTTGTTGTTGTTGTTGTTGTTGTTGTTATTTTTTGAGGGGGTTGATACATTCATTCACCCCTGAAAATGGACATAGATAATTGCTATTACATGCTACCCCAACAATTTACACAATATCCTTATAAAGGATATTTCAGTTATTTTTTTTTTAGAAGTATTTCTTCTAATATCATGGATACATCAACCCCACATTGCTATAGACCACTGTCAGTCAGAACAGTCGTATTTCAACTTTTTGTTTGTTTTTGTATAGTTACTTCTCTTGGATGTTATGGTAAGTGTGGCTATAGTGGTACACTACATACACCACAATGAAGAGATTAATGATGCTCAGTGACGTAGCGTGGTCCGACCATATATGGTCCGACTAATAGACCGCTTCTGTAGTGTATGCAAATAATATGCGTATGACGTAAGACAAGCTTAACAATAGTAACTAGGTCCGGCAAGCTAAGTTTGCCGGAGCTTGCCGGACCTAGTTACTATTGTTAAGCTTGCCAACGGGGAGTCTGACGTCATACGCATATATTTGCATACATTACAGAAGCGGTCTATTGGGGGAGGGGGGGGGGGGGGGGGGGGGCACGCTCTCTGTATGTTTGTTATATTTTTTCTCGAAATGTTACCCTTAGGTTTGTATGGGTTTTTTTCTTCAAAGCATAGGGGGCACGTGCCTGCCCCACCCCTCCCGAAGCTACGCCACTGATAATTTTATTCGGAAGTGA
>JBAMJV010007944.1:0-28043 GCA_037951105.1 Echinarachnius parma | reverse complement strand
GTGTAGTTTAATTTTCAAATTATTATTATTATTATTATTATTATGTTTTTTTTTTTTTTTTTTTTGGGGGTGTGGGGGGGGGGGTGGGGGGGTGCACATGCCCCCAACAGCTATGCCACATTGCAGGAAGGCTGAAATATAACATCCCCCCCCCCCCCCCCCCCCCCCCCCACAAAAAAGGAGAATTCTTTTCTTTCTTTTTTTTTCCACTTCAAATGCAAATAAGCGAGTGTGAAGTGTAGTTGAACGCCTCTTTCAGATCGTTGAATGGTCGGTCGGGATTCAAACAGAATGCCTCCCCCCCCCCCCCCCCCCCAAAAAAAGAGAGAATTATGTGGGGTTTTTTTCACTTTAGATCGCGTCTCTTACCCTCTCTGCAGAAGCAAACTTGTGTGTAGTTGAACGCCTCTTTCAGATCGTGGAATGGTCGGTCGGGATTCAAACTGGATGCCCCCCTCCCCCCTCTCTCCTAAGCTATGCCACGTTGCAGGAAGGCTGAAATATAACACCCCCCCCCCCCAAACAAAAAACCCAAACAGGGAGATAAGTCAGTGTTGTTTTGTTTCACTTTAGATCGAATCTCTTACCCTCTCTGCAGAAGCAAGTGTGTAGTTGAAAGCCTCTTTCAGATCTTTGAATGGTCGGTCAGGGTTCAAACTGGATGGATAAAAAAAACACGGACAAAAAATTGTTGAACAAATTGAATATGATGGAAACATCAAATTGGCGCAATAAATCATCTATGGAATAATGATCATGTTAAAATTATTTTTGGAAATTTTATTTTTATTTTTTATTTTTCATTTATTTATTTATTTTTTATTATATTTTTTTTTTAGGGGGTGCACATGCCCCCCCTGCCCCCTCCAGCAGCTATGCAACATTACAGGAAGGCTGAACAAGTAGCCCCCCCCCCCCGAAGAAAATTCAGTGTTTTTTTTGTTTCACTTTAGATTGAGTCTCTTAACTCTTAACGTGCCAGGGATTTTAATGCTCTATGGCATGTGTGTGTATTGTAACTCGCAAAAATGCCAATTGATTGATCATGTATCAGTTGGTTCAGTTTTTGAAACCCTTTGATATGCAGCGCTAAACAAATTGTGACATCTACATACATTACTTTTGTGCACTAATTGTCCATTTATCTGTAAGTGCTTTTTGATTATTATGCATTACATTTACTACCTTATTTTTGATGCCATATGATGGCCCGACCAGCTGATGAGCTTATTGGTATGTATTAGACAGTACTTACAATGTTGCGTAGTTTGTATTGATTTTTGTAGGGGGAGGGGGGAGCAATTTATTTGTCACACCATTTGTATTTCTTTATTCTTTAACAGTATTTACCCCAAATTCTTTGTTTTTGTCAAATTATTGAAGACACACTCTAGATGCATGTCTTTATTTTGAAATGTATTTTTTTTGTCAAATGATTTGTAAAACTATGAGAGGGGCATGCTATGCCACTGATATCAGATTCACCTTAAAGGGAAAGTTGAGTTTTGGTAAGAGAGGGCGCTAGACTACTTAAGTGGTTTGTGAGGTAATGAAAAACTGAGTGTAAAATTTGAAAGAGCATAATATTTAAACAATAAAATCATCTTTGTTTGATCAAAATCGGTTCAGAAACGGCTGAAATATCCATAAATATAACAATTTGTAATAAACCCGGGGCCCCGGGTTTATTAGAGAATTTTGAAACCAGCCGTTAAAAATTCAAAAAAATGCTTCCTCTTTTCAAAAAAGTTACAAAATAGGTATTTAAATAGTTGTTGGTTATTTCTCTATCTAATCACTATTTCAACAAAGCATCACATGCACAATATTTTATTCAAAATGGTTGAATCCGATGAGTCATTTGTAATGTTGTGTTCCTTTCTAGTTATAACTATTAGTTTGTAATGTAATGATGCAGGTTTTGGTTACTAAAATTCAGTTTCACTAAAACTGTACTCTCCTTACCAGAACTCAACTATCCCTTTAATCGTTGTGGGAAACTGCTAGCACATGACTTTTGACCTCAAAGAATCAACTGAAGGCTTAAATTTGAGGGTTTTTTTTTTCAGCTGTCATACATTTTCTAAATATAGCTTGGCTTGATTGATGGGGTAAATGTAAACTTTTGGGGTTTTTACATTATTATGTCAACAACATCATTTTCATTTTGTTGAAGACCATTTTCAGTTTGCAACCCAATATCTTGCATTAAACACTCCAGACTTTGAGTTTACCATTATCAGGAGCATGTACACTACTGTAGCCTGTAGGAATTTCAAATTAAAAACAACCAAAACAATTTGTGAACAAAAATAATTAATCCTTAGAAAGTCTCTCTTTACCTCATGGGCCCATTCACCATGCATGGGCACCAGTGGCGTAGCGTGGTCGGACTGATTGGGGGGGGGGGGGCACGCAAAATTATTGGGGGGGGCACACCTTATGTATTTCTTTATTATTGGGGGGGGGGCACAGGCCCCCTCCCCCCCCGTGCCCCCCCGTAGCTACGCCACTGATGGGCACCTTGTGTATCATGTATGTACATTAACTCTATGGATGGGAAATGCAATATCCTGTACATGGCCATCTTGGGTTAGACTAACAAATTATACAAATCATACAAATTTGAAACAAGTTTCATCAAATATTAGAGGAAACTTTACTATCAAATACGGTAAGCTAAAAAAGGGGAAATTCATGATTTTTGACTAATTTTATACTTTCAACTCAATTGTCTTGGTTATATACCACCGTTGAGGAGTGGCTCCATTAAGAGATCAGGGGTCACATTTATAGAAGAACTCAATTATGTAATAATGGGTCGGGAATTGAACCCATGACCTCACACTGAATGACACAGGCTTTTTGCTACATGACTCTCTCCAGGCTCAAGGTTTCGTGTCTCAGCAGATTTGGAATATATGCACCCCCCCCCCCCCCCCCCCGAATTGACAAGAAACGATTTAAAACAAAACGTTTACAAAAATGGTCTCTAGCCTGGGCTGTTACAAATTACAATTACTTTTGTTCATGCTGAAATAAATTTATAAGGTGAACAATAGCCCAAAGGAATAGCCCAGCATTCCCTACCAAGACGTGCCCACTGCATGACTAAAAGAACAGGTGCAATTGCAGATCTAGCAGCATAGATCTTTTAAGTCATGCTATGCAGTGAAAAAAATAAACGGGGGCTCTGGCGAATTTGCCCCCGAAATGCCAAAAAGAGCCCTGGAAAAGCATGAAAGAGCCCCAGAAAATTGCATCTAGAGTTCAATTGCAAATCAAATTTTGGAGTGTTATTTTCATGCAGGCAAGTTTGAAAAGAAGCCCCCGAAAAATAAAATTTAATTTTGTCCCTGATGCTATGTGGACATCTTGGTAGAGAATGCCAAATAAACTCTAGAGTTAGAAAAGAAGCATTTATGCGAGAACTTACCCTTCTCTCTCCAGCTGGATGTAACCATGGTTGCTCTTATCCGGCCTCACGCTCTTCATCTTCTCCTCCAGGGGCAGGTAGAAGAACTTCTTGGAGTAGTCAAAGGCATCTTGAATCTGAAATTACATCCATATTTTTTGTTATAATGTCATTTTGACCCGTTCACTACAAGATTCTGAAATCCCCATAGACTTTGTACATAGCCCACCCGGTTCCCGTCAGCAACAGATTAACATACACTGACATTGACCACTAGGGCCATCTAATACAAATGTTCCAGTCAGCTGGACCATTTATACGCAATTTACATTAATATGATGTAGCTAAGCATCCATTTGTACATTGTACTATTGCGCAATATCCAATTCCTGTTTGTTGATCGCTGTGTTTTAGGAAGCCTTGCTACAGAAAACGGACTGGAAAGTGGAAATAGTAGTTTTTTTCTAAATTTTGCAGTCTTCAAAACAACAGTGTTGGTAATTATTCAAATTGAATTGTGGATCACATATTAAACAAAAGTTTGTTTGCATTTGCTGGTAAATGGAGGGAGGAATTGCCCAACAAAAATATTTTTGTGTTGGATAGTGCTAGTGCGGGATAGTGCAGCAAACAGGAGAGGTGTCACGGTACCTCAGCACAACACTAATTGTAATGTAGCTAACATGTGTGCCTAAACTTAAAGCCCTTTGACTTCACATAGTATGAGGGATTCATCAACACATTTATAATACCATTTTCAGAGACATGAACATACATGATTCCATCCTTTCATACAGCCCGTCAGATCAGGCTGGAACATTTGACAATCAGCTCAGCTTGCCAAGCCATGCACATGAGCACACTTTGTCTGACTTTGGACTTTGGTAGAGAATGCCTTTTGTCCTAACGAAGTGTGTTGCATTGTGTCACGAGTGCATGCATGTTTTTTTTTTTATTCATCATTCACAGTTCTTACTAGACCGATAAATCTGTCTTTTTCATGGCCTCTTTTACTTTACTCTAGTCATGTTATTGCTACATGTAGTTCAGAAGAACGTTTGTAGAGGTTTTTAACTGGGCAAAACTATACTTTAGTAGGCTTAGAGAATTTTGGTCGCTAACTTCAACCCTAACCCTAACCCTAAATTTGGTGGCTATGCCTATAGGCTATAGGTCAGATTTAGTGGCTATAGGTCAGATTTAGTGGCTACAGGTCAGATTTAGTGGCTATAGGTCAGATTTAGTGGCTATAACCCAGATTTAGTGGCTATGGTTAGATTTAGTGGCTATATAAGTTAGATTTATTGGGCAGTATGAAAATTGAAGTTAGCGACCAAAATTCTCTAAGGCAGCCTACTTACTATAAAAGTACTAAAGACAAAGTATAGTTTTGCCTTTAACTGTCATTCTGACATTTTTGTTTACAAGCTAAACAAGCATGCGACCCGTATGATACATTGACTCTTCTGTCTTACGTTTAATTGTCTGATCATCATCTTCTTTTTCTACTTCTTCTTCCTCTTTCTTTCTCCGCTGGTATCGGAGATCCACGTGTACGCGTCACTCATGACTGATGACTTGAGCCAGTTATCACTCTCCCATCATCATCATCATCAGTTATGTAGTTCAGAAGAACGTTTGTAAAGACATTTAACATTTATCATTCGGACATTTTTGTTTACATGCTAAACTATAGTATAACATGTAAAGTGTAAACAAACATTTCCGAATTCGAATGATAAATATCTCTACAAAATAGTACAAATCGAACATTCTTCTGAAACTTGAAAGTGAAATACATCATCAGCATGCCATGATCAGACTCACCTTTTTGGCTGGAATTCCGAAATTCTCCAGATACATGAACCCAATGGTCGTCAGTGCCTTGTGAACATCGTCAACGAGTTGTTGAATTCTCTCGGGATCTGGCGAATCTCGCTCGAGAGAATAAGCGGAGAAGTCTATCACGGGAACAGAATTGTGAGCATCTGCATCCCCCTCCATCGTATCGTGCGAGTCGCTACACCCGTGAGGTTCGGCGAGAGAGTCAAGTGAATTTCCGATAGTTGATGGTTTCTAGTGAACAGCTGCAGCCTCCTCGCTCAACGGTCTTTTCATTTAGAATTTACGAACTATTTGCAGCCAAGGTTCGAGAACTACACAACCCCAATGTTTACCCTACATCTGTAGCATTCCGCATACATCAACTATTCTTGGATTTAGAGCTAAATTCGGCAGATGAGTGAACAATAATGACAGCAAAATTGTCAGTGAGCTACACTTGCATTCAACGCAGCAGACGAAAATGAAATTGTAACGCATGCGGGCGCTCTCACTATAACAATTCACAGAAATACAATACAAGTCTGTAGTAGAGCTCTGTTATTTCGTTAAAAATATTATTATGCCGATTTGCAAATCTATACATTTTATGAAACTTGGATGTATTAGCCTACAGTACTTAGTAACTGAATCTAAAAAAAAAATATTGCTCTTTCTTTGACAGCATGTGCGCCATTTTGTCAACGTTTGAAAGATAATGAGCTAATTTGCAAATTTCATGAATAGGATCAGTTGTCATTTTTGATCTAGAATGTCCGAACTTTTTGTAATTTCAATATCACTTTAAAAAAAGTACTTTCATGATAACTTATTCATGTCCCCGGATTCATGTGTAAAAACCAAGATTGTACCACAAAAGTCCACAATTAAGCGGAACACCAACAAGACTAGTCTTTGTAATTTGCAAATGTACGCATAATAATATTAACATCTAATGTCAGAACCTCCATAAGAAATATTTCAATGTTTGTTTTGTATGCATTATTAATTATCATCATTAACAATATTCAAACTTGGTTGCCACACGATGTGTAAAACATGTTATTAGCATACTTATGAATAATTTATACAGCTAATTAGCATATTACATTATTTCGTTAAAAAAAAATCATGGAATCCACCTAGCAAAGAATTTAGGCGTTAGGGAGCAATGAAAGTATTCCACGCATATCACCATGGCAACCCTATTAAATGTCGTAAAATGAAAGATGCTTTCCCGGGTAATAATAATCATAATGCTAATGTCATGTTTCCTTTGGCTTGATCATTATAAAGCAATGTTCACTCCTTCCTTGTTTTCTTTACGAGCAGAATACTACAAAATACAGCACAAACTATGATCATTGTGGCCATAAACTAAAATAATAATGATAAAGATATATAACGATACAACTAGGTTTTGATATGGTTGCCATTGTAAGTATGGGTACATGAGTGTCAGAAATCAATTGACTGTCCCCAAATCATTAACAATATTATTTTAGCCTTAATTGACCGAAATTCGCACTATTATTTGAAATTGTATTGAAATGCTAATTAGCTAAATATCATAATTATGCTAATTATAATTGTTGCACAATTTTTTCCGAAGATGCAATCAAATTGAATAGTTGCTAACATAGGCGCCGGAAGTGGGGGGGGGGGGGGGGATCGTGCTCCGGAAAAGTTTTGCCCCCCACTTTTTGGATTGGGGGGGGGGGGGGGGCGGCCGCCCCCCCCCCCTCCCCCCCACACTTCCGGTGCCTATGGTCATGACTCTGTTGTAAGTTGCTTGACTGTTCATATTGCTCAGATTTTCGATCATTATTCCCCCATTCACATCCGTTCACAACAAACACACTATTTTTTAGGGTGGAATTTCGCTTTATTCATTGTATGGCCCTGGGCCGGTATATGTCAAAGTTTAGCTGAAGTAAAAAATTGAGATTTGGTTAATTCATCAATTAAGTTAATTAATCTTACATTGTCGTAATGTTACATTGTTGATGTCGTAATTTCTTCAAATGTTACATTTAGATTTTATGTTACTGAAGTATACTGAAGTAAAAGTAAAAAAGTCGAGTTCTCAGCCTAGAAAATGCTAAGTAAATTTCTTACTTAGACATACTCAAAGGGAGAATAAACCAAGAATGATGCGCAGCCAAGGTTGGTAGAGGTCGTGTTCAGCGATGTCGATATCTTGTTGACCATGACGCTAACTAAATTGCATAGGTCACAAACGTTCCGATTCGTGATAAAGCACCTGTACGATGCCACTTTTAGGAGAAATCTTACGGGCATCTTACGAGGGCCGCAAGGGTGCCGTGGCTATCCTGCCGTTGCATTTTTCCTCGCCGTACGACGTCATTCACGAGAGGTTATAACGCGGAGTTAAAATTTGTTGATGCATCGTACGATTGTTACTAGCCGTCTGTTCATCACCTATTATTGATGGCGTCACATAGATCCGCCTCATGCATGGGAGGTTCCGGGGTCATACCAAAAACTAAAAAAATGGTACCTTCTGCTTACTAGCCAGGCGCTCGGCATTCAAAGAATGCAGAAAGAAAACTTAATCACACGAGTTACCAGAGGACTGGTCCCCTTCTGTAGCTTTCGCTACATTTGGTAGACGTGTGGCCTATAGGGCTAATGAATCGGAGATAGGCGCCGCCTTATATTACGTGCCAAAATTAACACGAGAAGCTTGCGAAGGACTTTAACTTAAAAAAAAAAAAAATAATAATAGACATTTTTATATAGCGCAAATTGCAAAGAGCCTCTAAGCGCTGCACAATATAATTACATACAAATCATCAAAATAATGACATTTCAAGATACAATAAACATACATGCATATAATATACAGACATTTAACTATTACAAAAATGCTAACTTAAACAAATGAGTTTTTAACCTAGATTTAAAAGTATCTACATTTGGGGAAGTACGGATATCAAGGGGAAGATTGTTCCATAGAAAGGAGGCAGCATAGGAAAAGGATCTTTCACCATAATATTTTGAGTTAATTCGTTGTGTGAATTCCAGGAGAGACTGTGTAGATGATCGGAGTGTTCGAGTGGGAGTGTAGTGGTGAAATAAATCTATTAAATAGGTAGGAGCAAGATCATGATAGGCTTTGAAAGTAATGAGAAGAATCTTGTAGATAATACGAAAATTGATTGGAAGCCAGTGAAGATTGTGTAATATTGGTGTAATGTGATGAGAGCGGGAAACACAAGAAACAAGGCGGGCAGCAGTAACTTAACATGCTTAACATAGATGAAGGCACTCTTTCTTTTACTTAACTTGCTGTGAACCACTGATTGGCCGATGAGGGTGTCATTTATGGTGTTTTGATGCCTTTATTTGAGTTTAACGTAGCCTACACAGTAAAACAAAAATTAAACAACTTTTTAAACAACCAAAAACGCTGTTGTTTAGAATTTTGAACAACCAAGATCTATCTTGGTTGTTCAAAATTCTTAACAATGTTGTTAGAGGGACCGGCTTAAACAGCTTTTTTGGCTGTTTAAAAAGCTGTTTAATTTTTTTTTTACTGTGTATGTCTAGTCTTATTGGCAATTGTTCCCATTATCTCATAAATACAAACAAAAATCAATATTATTTCAGTAGGACCATTATCACCATTTTCATGTGAATACAACAACGCGCATGTATAGTATTATAATTGATATAAATGATATAACAATTACTGGGAAAGTTAATTGATCTATCATGATATTGTTAAATTATTAGTTGAACGATATAGAAGAAAAATCAAGAAAGACAGAAAATACGATTTTAAACTGTTAATCATACCATGAATGATGTACAATTTCGCATATATATTTACGACATAATGCAGCGTAATAATTATATCTTAGCATTTAACATTTATTAATTGATTCATTGATTCTTGTCACAAAAAAATAGGTCAAACGTCAACGTTTCCTTCTACTTTCTCAAAAAAATCGTTTGAGATTCTAGAATAAACTGAGGAATAGAAAAGTTACTTTAATATAAGTACATAATGTAATCTATCTTTGAAAATCCATGTTGTGAATATCAAACCTTAATCAAAATAATTATGTTATAGTTTTATTCAAAACTACGTTCAGTTCGACATCATTTTTATCTCTTCATTGGAAATCATAATTAACACGTCACTTTGATGTTCTGCGCGGCAAAAAGGACGCACCAGGGACGCACAGAATAATGAACGCGCAAGCGCATCTTAAGCGCATCTCAAGCGCATACTGTGATACGCGCGCATGCACATTTTATTTCACCAATTTCTTAAATTTGCCATTGAAACGTACACGCGCTTAACGTTAACTTATGGATTTCCCTTTTCTCCAATTGCTGGGGACAATTTACATGTGAGATAACTCTTGAACAATCCTAAATTATTAACGTAAATTTGTAATTTTTGCGCATGATGAGTGATGGTAGTCAGGTAGAGCCGGCGAAAGCCATTCGCGATGAAAATGTCATGGACAACAAGATGCTTTCAGCATCGAAGGAGGAGCAAAATGATGAGTTCACAGGTGGATTAACCGCGGCAGGAGATCAAGCCAAACGCGAAATGCTGAGGTTTTCTTCTCTAAACGCCATTGAATCGGACGACGAAGATGTCTTATTACGGATGATGTCGCAATGTGACAGCATCGGCAAGATTGACAAAGAGGAGATCATCCTTGAGGGTGAGGCGATTGTGAAATTTTAAAGATGAATTTCGGATGAAGATGATAATGATGATGATGATCATGATGATGATGGTAATGATAATGATGATAATGATGATGATGATAATGATGATGATGATGATGATGATGGTGACGATGGCGATGATGTTGATGGTGACGATGGCGATGATGTTGATGATGATGATAATGATAATGGTAGTATCATTGATGTTGTTGATGATAATGGTGGTAATGTTGGCGGCACCGTGGTGAAGGTGATGATGATAATGATGATGACGATGATGATGTAATAATGTAAGGTAAGGTAATAATGATGATGATAAGGATCATGATGTTGGTTATGATGGTGGTGGTAATGATTATGATGATGATGATAATGATGGTGATGATGGTGTTGATGTGGTAATGATGGCGGTGGTGAAGGTGATGATGATCCCCGTGTTCACACACAAAATTTTCAGCCCTTAATCATGACTAAAGAATCAGCAGCTGACTATAGAATCAGCTTCTCAGTAAAAATTCCTATGGCAAGCCCTTTGTGTAAAAACTAGATAAACTATGTTTTTCTCAGATACACTCAGTTTTCTCAGATAAACTCGGCAGTTAATCTCCAGATAAACACAGTTTATCAGAAAACTCAGTTTATCAGTTGATAAACTGAGTTCATCAGTTGATAAACTGAGTTTGTCTGATAATGTGTTTATATGGCAAGCCCTTTGATAAACCCTGTTTTTCTCAGATAAACTCAGTTTATCACCAGATAGACAGAGTCTATCAACTGATAAACTGAGTTTTTCTGATAAACTGTGTTTATCTGGAGATAAACTGAGTTTATCTGAGAAAAACTGAGTTTATCTGAGAAAACAGAGTGTATCTAGTTTTTACACAAAGGGCTTGCCATTAGTCATGATTCTTTAGTCATGATTAAAGGGATGAAAATTTGTTGTTTGTGAACACGCTGCCAGATGATGATGATGATGATGATGATGATGATGATGATGATGATGATGATGATGATGATGATGATGATGATGATGGTAAGGTAATGCTAATGATGATGATGTTTGTTATGATGATGCCGATGGTATAATGATGATACTGATTATAAACAAATAATGATGATAGTGATGATGATGGTGGTGATAATGATTATGGAGTTGATGTTGATGGTGGTGATAATGATGATGACGATGATGGTGGTGGCGATGATGTTGATGATGATGATGATGATGATGATGATGATGATAATGATAGTATTGATGTTGTTGATGATAATGGTGGTAATGTTGGCGGCACCGTGGTGACGGTGATGATGATGATAATGATGATGACGATGATGATGTAATAATGTAAGGTAAGGTAATAATGATGAGGATGATAAGGATCATGATGTTAGTTATGATGATGACGATGGTAATGATGATGATAATGATTATGATGATGTTGATGATGGTGGTGGTAATGATTATGATGATGATGATGATAATGATGGTGTTGATGTTCATGGTGGTAATGATGGCGGTGGTGAAGGTGATGATGATGATGATGATGATGATGATGATGATGATGATGATGATGGTAAGGTAATGATAATGATGATGATGTTTGTTATGATGATGCCGATGGTATAATGATGATACTGATTATAAACAAATAATGATGATAGTGATGATGATGGTGGTGATAATGATTATGGTGTTGATGTTGATGATGGTGGTGATATTGATAATGACGATGGTGGTGGTGGTGATGATGGTGTTGATGTTGATGATGATGATGATATTATATTATCAAATAGAGTATTGACCGAAAAAATGACTAATTCCGGATATATTTTGTTATGAAACCCTGCAGATGTTTCACCGGAGATCGAGGGGGAGAATGAAAGCGAGCTCGACCAGGAGGACGAAGGTGACATCGGCGTCCAAGAAGATAAACACTTTTCGTGCCCCGATCCATCGTCGCTATTCATCTCTGGTCACAGCATTAAACTGCACACCCCATCCCCGCCTATAAGTGCCCCGGAAATGAAAGTGGAGGTTCGCGTACCACCAGAAGGAGAAGGTATAAACATGCATGGCAACAGCTAAAGGCTAAAGGCTCGGTCACATATCACCGGACAGCGTAAACGGATGCTCGACGGAGGGTCTAATTTTCAATTCGTTCGTGTCCGTTGGTATTTGTTTCTAGTCCTTTCCTTGTCAGGCGATGACCGTTGTTATATCCGGTGGAATGTTTTAAGCATGAAGCAATGGAGACGACTTTCACCACCGGATAATTTGATTTCGCAAATTGTCTATGCGTCGGGCATCCGTTTGTAACGTCATCCGTTGATATGCAAACGTGCAATACAGGTTGTCATGCTTGGGGATGTAAAGGGTGGTCCGGACATTCTTAACTAGGATAGCTTGTGTTCTCTATATACACGGCACTGGGCCAGTATATCATGGAGTTGTTCATTCGTCATTTTAAAAGTTAAAAGACACGTTTTTGAATAAAAGTTGTAAAGGAGTGTATAAGAATTAGGTGCCAGATTTTAAGCAGAAGTCCAATCACCATGCCTAAAGAAAATTGGAAACAAATTAAGAAATTGTTCGCAAAAATATAATTTTCATTTTTTGTGTATTGCATCCTTCGCAGAAAACGAAAATACGTCAACAGACCGACCTCAAACTGACCCAAACACCAAGATTAAAACGGAAAAAGCCGAACCGAGCCTCAGCCCCGTGATCGAGGAGGACGTGCTCAATTACGTTCAGGGCTGGGCTTACAGTGTCAATGACGACGTCGATGTGAGCGATGCCGATGTCGATTGCGGTGCTGGAGATGCTATCAACATCGTCGAGGCCGCTCTTGCGAGAAGCGACGACGATTACGCGAGCGAACTGTCGAAGGCTCTCTCTTCAGCCGCCATGGACGCTGCCCTAACAGAAATTGATTACGGTACATATAATCTGCCTTCATTCTAATAAACATAATCAGGACTCTCATTGAGGTGGGCCGTGGGCTTTAAAAAAAAAATCAAATAAGTGCAATATGTTGCCCCTATCTGAAAATTCCTTTAAATGTTGTTCAATTATCCATACACTGACATTATATCAATTGTAATTACTTTCTATAACATTATACCTTTGTTTTGCATAATTTTAATCAACAAATTTGATTTAGATTATTCATTTGATGTTTTAACATGTTTATTGTCATTAAAACAATTACATTTAACATTAAATAAATGTGTATCAATGTCTAATTTGTATGATCTTTTAACCGTATAGGTTAAATTTTAAAAATCGTTAACACACATCTTTCATGTCTTACATATTTCTTGACTTGTAGGCATCAATATAAGAAATATAAGAAATAAGAAAAGGAAATCTTGAAATAAATGTGATCTCTTCAATGCCTTTTTATGTTATACCGATGCAAAATATTCACTCATCAAGACTCTGTATCCCTAAACCCTGCCACCGTCTACTCACACGGTGAAGATGGTGAGGTGTGGCCTTCGAGGTATTAATCGTTGACGTGAAAATTAATGTAAGTTTGATACTTATATTTTCAAATAAAAAAATTATTTCACAGAAACTCGTGTGAGATCTTCTAGCACAGTGACAGATGAAGACCTAGATGATAGTGCAGACGGTAAGTTGGATTATTGTTTGTATCCATTCTAGCTAAGACCATGACAAATACGCGACTTCTATCGAATGACCAAAGTCTGATAGCCATACCTCTATCAATGGTTTATCCTCCCTACATTGCAAACTTAACATCTTATCAAAATGAATGTTAGTGCAACAATGTTTGGGAAGTTCCTTGTACATTTCGTATACAGACGTCTATTCCTATTTATCTAGATATAATCGGATGGTGGAGTGTGTGGTGAAAGTTATGAACATCTGTAAAGCTAAATCAATCGCTGGCTGTAGTGGACTCGCAAATGAACGGGAAAATGTATCTTGTGACAATTATTGTAATATATAATCCATGATCCTCCTGAATACTTTCACATGTTCCATAGATGTCATAATCATCGTGCCCGAGCCGCATGAGCTGAACTACGAAAATGTCCCGGATGGAATTAGTCTCGAGTACAGCCTGCAGGAGGCTGCCAACGCCCGCAATCAGCTGGAAGCGCAGGCGGACTTTCTGGAAAACAGCTTGAACTGCCTGGAAGTAACCCTAGACCGCATGTCTCTGAATGAAGCGGTCATGCCTGACGGGAGCGTGGTAAGTTTTTACATAGTTTACCTATAAATTGGTTGTTGTTATTACACAGATCGTTTCCAATATTGGGAAAATGAAAACAAAAGATAAATTTGCAATAAAAAACTATTTGCATTATTATGTTGGACGATGATGATGGTGGTGGTTGTGTTGTCGGTGAGAGTCTCCTTCCCACTTCACCCCCCACCCCCCCCCCCCCCCCCCCTTCCCTCAGTGCCTGGGAAGAGGCGAATTGAAATTCATATTAAATTGACGATTGTTTAGTTTCAATGAAATTTAAACTAATTTAAAATATTTACACATAGCCATATGTTATTCTAATAAGAATTTATAAGAATATTCATATTGGATAGCCTCGTTGATAACAATTTAGCAAACACTAAATGAGATGTTATTGTTCAAATGAATACTAACAATGCAAATCAGATTACATGATTCCAAATGATTCCATTTTTGGTATATTACTGAAGGTGTTCCTGAAGGATCAGCTGAGGAAGACACGATCTGGACACCTGCTGCGCGCATGGGAGAAGGCTAGAGGATATCAGGATAACTACGTTGCTGATGGTGAGGCAGTCATGTAATTCATTGATAAAGTAATGTGCAAAGTGCACAATAGTATGCTACATGTTTAATGCAGAAAATATGATCGAGGAACAATAACTACCTTGAAATCAAAGCTCGTGACAATGAGAACTCGTATGCACTTTACAACGATCGTAGACAGGTAGACGTAATGTTTTGTTGTATTTTTTTTGGGGGGGGGGTGGTGTGGGGTTAATGGGATGCAGCCCCAATGATTTGGAAAATCCCATACTCATCGGGCAAACCCGTTTGTATTCATGTCATATCGGGCAAAAACATTGCATTTTGGGCAAGGTCCTTCACTTTTTAAAGGAAATTATAGTCGATCTATGGTGAAGCCTGATGGTATCCGGGGGGAAAGTTGAGTCTCTTGCCCTGAGAAGAAAACAAATACCGGCATGCTCCTACCTCTTGATAAACAAAAAACACCACTTGAATATTATCGATTACTATTTTCCTATCTATTGCGATTATCTCGACACAGATGATCTTGAGAGGGACCTAGCCCAACTCCAGAAGGACCTGTATCAGGATCAGATCAGCCACATCAGGAACGCCAACGACGACATGCGAACATCTGTAACGCAAGCAACGCTCCAGGTAGGCCTATGCCACTATGTCAGTGGCTTATATAAAAGGGAAGGTGCAATCATGTGCGTTGAAATTCTGATCCCCCTACATACTACTCTTCTTTTTTCTTGGACACAGGCTGGCTGCTAAGTTTAATGTGAATCATTGTCACAACCCGTGCCTCATTGGTGGGTTAATTCTCACATATCCACTGGTTTCATGCACAACAAAATCCCATCACATAGGTGGTCCTGGTATATGATCTACTTTTTCGCAGATGATTTGACTTTCTTCAAAATGTTTTAAATGGAATGTGAACGCACGTCAAATGAAAATAAGAAAGGGACCACTATACTGCTCGAGTTAGCAAAATTGTATCGCTTCGTTCACTCTAGAATGTGAGAATTTGGACAGGTTTAAATGCTATCTATACCAGTCGGAATTCTGGGATCGACCTATTTCTTCAACATGTCAATGTCAGAGTTGCTTTGTATTGGTTAATTTGGTCAATATTATCGTAGTACCGTTGAACCAGATCCATTCTGTCATATATGACAGAATGGATCTGGTTCAACGGTACTGCATTGATCATAAGATATAATAATTCTTCTATTAACACATTCGTGTACAGGAGCAAGCCCTTCGTGGCCAGTCGCGTCAGATGCAGCAGACGTTCGGCGGGCTGGAGGAGAACATATCGATGCTGTCGCAGGAGCTAATCGGGCTACAGTCCCGACAGATGGACCTGCAAAATGCGCTGATGGAGGAGCGGCGGGCCAAGGAGGTGGCGCAGAGAGAGAATGAACGGATGTACAGACGCAGTAAGTCGCACACTTTAATTCAATTTATTTGAAAAGATTCGTTTCTAGCATTCTAGATCGGCTATTATATCATGCGATACATGAATAAAGTCATGCACGTATGATCATCAATAGGAAACATGACTTTAAACAAACGAAGAGATTTCCTAGAACCGCCCTTTGATATAAGCGCTTTCTCATCAATTTGTCACGTTTTTATTTTGTCGTCCTGTGAGTCTGTAATTCTAGGGCTATATTTTCTAAAATATGTTTGATTAGATGTGGTGGCGTTGTTTTAGGTGATGCTTATTGTCTGTATGAAACGCCTATATACCGTCATCTGATCATGTTATTGTCAAGGTCATCATCATCGGCAGCAGCCGCAGTAGCAGGATCGATTATCATAAACTGTATTCATAATTGAGACAGTGCATTCCCTTTTAATATGAAACTTTGAGTCTTCTTTTTCATCCTTATTCATTATTATAATTTTGTTCCCATGTGAATAGGTAGCAGTGACATCTTGCAGAGTAGTGGTGATGTGTCCTCCTATGAGGACAACGTCGGGAGCCAGCAATATCAGCCGCGATGGATCCAGGATCGATCTCGGTCGACGTCTTCCACTGAAGTTCACTCTGCTTCAGGCCTACCACCACCACCCCTACAAGCACCTTCCTACCAGACGCCCGTCCCAAGGTGGCGACGGGAGCGAGATTTCATCCAGCCCCCGCCATGGCGCCGAAGCAGCTACAGATCACCGTTCCAACGCCCTTCATACGGTCCTTCATACGGGCCTAGACCGTGGCGTGGCAACTGGAGAAGGAACGGTGGACCTAGAGATGGCCCGCCACCACCAAGATCTTGGGAGCCGCGCCGTCGACCGCCTTTCCCGCCTCGCCCGCAAGGTGCGCGTCCACCACCACCGATCCCGTTCACGCAGCCGTTCAAGAAGGAGACGGAATTCGTGCTCCGCGACTACTTCAGCAAAATGGGACGCGTGGAGAACCTCCTACGAGAGCGCGGCTTTGCGAAGGGTCCCGCGGCTGCATCCCCGATGGGCCGTGGTTCACGACCCAACCGCAACCAGGGTTACCAGAACCGCAACAGCAGCAGCGGCAGTAGATATAGCGGATGGGAACAGAGACCACCATCGTACGGTCGAGGATGGATGGCATCGCGTTCCGTCCCATCGATGGGGTATCCGTACCGTCAGCGGTCTGATAGGGATAGTGGGTGGTTCGAGTCCAGCCGTTCATTGACGACCCAGGACAACCAAAGTGACCCAGAGAACGGCGAGCTAAATCCCGGAGAGGCCCAAGAACCCCAAGCGACAGCTTCTGTTTGAATAGTGCTGTATCATACATGTCGTAAAGCCACCGCAGGCCCTTCATAACGACGGATAATATAATACCGATACACACCAAAGATGTACTGTAGCACTGTGTGATATACAAAGTTTGTTGACTGTAGAGTGAGCTTTTTGGAAAAGGACATGATTTATCTTACTTTAAGCAGTGTTAAGTCTTATCTTAGTCTTGTCATGGAATATCTATAAAACGACAACATGCTCACATTGGATATGTCCGATATATTTGGCTCAACTTGGTCTCTAGTTAAACTAATCTCAACATGGTGAAGGTTCTAGTTAGGTAGGGATATTGTTTATAATTCCAATTATTAACCCTAATCTTCAATTTTGAGAAGAATATTGTAGTATGATTGTAACATAACCTTCATATGCTGTTCACTTGTATAGCATGATGACTGTATTATCATAACAAGTGTTAGTTGTGTGTACATTCCATATGTTGGCTTATTGAAATGTGACTATTTTCTTTGTTACTTGATCGATACAGCAACTCATAATTGTCATGATTCGTCAGAGCAGTCGGAAATGCTTTAATGTCTTACACTGCTCGTGATAGTATTGCCAATTTATATGAGCAATGTTCTTAGTGGTTGTGTAAATTATACATTGTGATGAACTTTATTTTGTTTAACGATTATACGAATATTTGCAAATGAAGTTGTTTATTTGTGGGCAAAGTACCTAGCATTGATTACAAAATATTATATTAATTTGTATAAATTGAGAATTTGCACGGTTGTGAAAATAATTATAAATGCATTTGCTACTGTGTTTTAGTTGAATTATATATCGGGAAAATATTTGGTTTATTTTTAATATTCATTTAGCTCTGTAAGTAATTGTGTATTTCAAGAACTTCATGGAAATGCCATTAGATATGATATCAGATTGTAAGAGTTCACAAAACATATTCACAGGAAAAAATTATTGGAAAGATTATTGGAAAGCACGTATTTTATGGTCTAATATAGGCGTGATATGACGTTGCTATGTTAATTTATGTATTATGTAAACTTGAAGCTAACTTTATGTGTTTGAATTTCGTAATTGTTTATTATTTTCATGAAGTGATTTGTATGTTTACTAGATATGTCCTTTGCGTATATTTATGGTGACAAACAGTTGAATATAGAAGATGGATTAATTCTACACATTCGCAAAAAAGAGTTTGTACAAATTATTAAACGTGCTTATTTTTCGTTTGATATTGGTCTAACACGTTAATGAAGAGCTTAGTTCCGAAAGGCGCTAAATCCACTTTCTATACAAATTTAGTTCAAAATAGCAAAATATTAATAAGCTACGGAGCTATCTAGAAATCCAAAATTTTGTTAAATTACACCATCAAAATAACAAAATATCCAACGTTCCATTATAATATTTTCAAAAACATGTGTACACACAGTTGGACAAAGAAACCTGTTTTTCTCCAGTTGAAAAAATTGAAAAGTGGATTTAGCTCCTTTTGAAATTAAGATCTTCATAATGTGCAATTTAAAAGCACTCTTGATCAGTAGTGTAGCAAATGGGGGCGCACGTGGGCATGCGGAGAACTAATATGCCCAACACAATACAAAACATAAGGGAAAACCATTATAATATGATAGCCCATTTCATAACACTGTTGCAATAAGATGTAACTACCATGGCAGGAAAACATAAGGAAAACCATTAGACCGTGTCAACCGATAATTATGGGCAATAATGTATCAAGTCCGACCTCGTTTAATACACGAATTTACCTGTTAGAAGACTGTGTTATGATTTAAAAATCATTTCATTCGGTTAAAGTGAAAATCAGTGATAAAATAATAAAAGTGGAATTAGTAGTTTCATAACTTTCATAGATATTTGTGCAAAATAGTGTATAACGGGCTTACACTTTAATCTACATGTTATACTGCTGAACAGGGTTAGGTAAGCCCCAACGGAACAAAATATGCACCACTCTTTATCTGAAAACGATTTTACGCTAACATTTTCACGTCACTATTAAAAACATATTTTGAACCAAATCGGTATTCTGAAACTACTAAATGAACACAATCTGCCCCCCCCCCCCCCCCCCGCCCGGAAAAAAAAATTGGTGACCTAGATGCAATTAATTTCAACTTAAAGGGGTAGTTTAGTTTTGGTAGAGAGGGCGCTGCACATCACAATTTTGTTGTGAGGTAATGAAAAACTGAGTGTCGAATTTGAGAGAACATGCACTTTTAATGGCAGAACAAACTTTATTGGTCAAAATCGACCCAGAAACGGCTGAAATATCAATAAATATATCTGATCTTATAATTATTTGGGGCCCAAATAATTAGATGATTTTTTTTTTAAATTTAAAAAATGCTTGCACTTTTTCAAAAATTTTCAAAAGTGTTTTTTAAATAGTTGTTGATGATCTCTCTATTTAATCATTATTTCAATAAAACATCACATGCATAATTTTGTATGAAAAATGGTTAAAACCAATGCCTTTTCAGAAAGCGCCCTCTTGTATTTTAATGGCTCTTTTTGAATGATAACGGGCCTTTTACTTAGTCGTTTGTAATGTTGTATACCTTTCGAGCATGGTGGAGTTATAACTATTAGTTTATAATGTTACTGTCCAGGTTTGGTTACTAAAGTTCAGCCTTACCAAAACTGTACTATCCTTTAAACATCCTGTTTAGAATGCACCCCAGTTTAGAGAACAAACGAAGGCCGAATACTATAGAGCGAATCGTTAACACTATCGTCATTTCATTAGTCCTGGAATATTATGCAGAATGCCTATACGAGTCAACTCAAATGGTTTGGTATTGAATGGGGTTACATTTATGGAGTCACCATAATTGGGCCAATGCAGCATACAACCCTCGCCCCACGACATTTTTCACATCAACAATGAACTGTAGTAAACTTAAATAACATGAAAAGCATAAACAAATAAAATCGAATTCCTTGTAGAAATTATTGTTTCATATCTTAAGTAGATAAGTCGATATCTGTGCAGAATTACTGTTCTGTGTAAAATGGGTTTGCACTTAAATTTGTGTTTTACACTGCTGAAACAGGATTAGGTCCGAACGCGATAAAACATGCATCTCTCTATCTATATACCTGATTAAAGAAAACACGAAGGCCAATTATTATTCCATCGAATCACACTGCAGTACAGACCTTTATTATTAACTACTAGGATATCGTATTTAATGGAGTGTTACCAGCTGTAGGGAAGCTAAAATTTACTACAAGCCAAGCTCCCCAACCTCCCCCTTCCCCCAACCGTTTGGACATAAAAAACACCATCAATACAATTAAAACACGAAAGCACAAACAAACATCGATACCCCATGCATGTACAGTCAAACGGCGTCTCCTAGCCGTTTCAATCTCACATTCACCCCTTTATCGATTTCTAACCACGCCACTGCTCTGGTATTGTACATTGAACAGGGTTAAACAAATAAATACATGTTGCAAAGAGTATTCGCTTTCTGATCTACCCAGCCTCGTTAATTATTGGCTTGCACGACCACTTTTGATTATTGTGGACGGTTCTTTTTTCCCGCTCGGCTTACGCTTCCTAATTGACAGTTTAGTTGTGAAATAAAAGTAATAGAGAGTTATCGTGTTTTTCAACGGCTTAAGAGGTTTTGTAATGAATTTACTTCCGACGAAAACTAATTCGGAGAGTTATCAATGGCGTAGCTATTCACAGACACGCGAGGCAGGGATGCTGGGATTTTTAAAGCGCAATTTTCCAAGAGTTTTGAAACTCACGTGTATTTTTCAGGTACAATAAACAAATTTCATGATAAAATCGTTTCATTTTTTTGGCGCATACATCTCCTTTTTGAGGAAACAGAATCAACTTTGGGGGCACGATATTATATAATATTCAGGAACTTGTATAGCTGTTCTTATCATCGTTGTCTTTTATTTTAGCAGAGGGGAATGTGGGGGGTTTGCATGTAACTAGAGAAAAGTGAAGGGTAATCGAGGGGGGGGGGGGGGCGGGGGGAATCGATTCATGTTCAAACCAGACAAGCATGACAAGGGAAAGGAGGAAGAGCATTATTTCAGCAGAACAGCAGACGGTAACAAAATAATACAAGGAATGCTTTTTGCATTATGTTTTTCATCACAGGGGAGGGGGGGGGGGGGGGGGGAGGGGGCGTGGGAGAGGAGGGGGGAATGGGGCAGGGGCTTATATTATTAACATGGAGAGCAATTTAAACTCCGCCAACCCCCTCAATTTTAACCGTTTTAATCTGGTAGGTCTAGTAAAACGTCACTGAACATAACTGCCCGAATATGACACGGTTTTGCCAAAATGTGAAGATGGATTTGCCCGAATATGGTCGTTTTCAAACTTCAGGGGGCTGCAGCCCCTCACCCACCCCCGCCTCCTACGCCTATATATGCGGGCAACATATTCACTATTGGTATATATGAGTGACATGGTGCTGATTGGATTTCGTTATGCACACATTAATGACACGAAGGTAAGTATAATTTTCATCATCTGACGTAATTTATTTGTTTACTTCATTGTCAGCCACCGTAATTGTGGCAATTAACTAATATTTAACACACTGGAATACATATTTTAGAGCAAATTGCTACGCGCACTTGACACACAAATTCGAAATTAAAGGGATAGTTGAGTTCTGGTAAGGAGAGTACAGTTTTAGTGAAACTGAATTTTAGTAACCAAAACCTGCATCATTACATTACAAACTAATAGTTATAACTAGAAAGGAACACAAAATTACAAATGACGTAGTAAAGTTCATGTTATCATTCAAAAAGAGCCGTTAAAACGTAAGAGGGCGCTCTCTAAACACTCATCGGTTTCAACCATTTTGAATAAAATATTGTGCATGTGATGCTTTGTTGAAATAGTGATTAGATGGAGAAATGACCAACAACTATTTAAATACCTCTTTTGTAACTTTTTGAAAAGAGGAAGCATTTTTTTGAATTTTTAACGGCTGGTTCAAAATTCTCTAATAAACCCGGGCCCCAGGTTTATTACAAATTGTTATATTTATGGATATTTCAGCCGTTTCTGAACCGATTTTGATCAAACAAAGAATGATTTTATTGTTTAAATATTATGCTCTTTCAAATTTTACACTCAGTTTTTCATTACCTCACAAACCAATTAAGTAGTCTAGCGCCCTCTCTACCAACTCAACTTTCCCTTTAATAGCATAATGTAAGTTTTTAATTGTAATACGAATACAAGTGTTACGATGTTTGTACATGTATATGATTTAATTTCAAATTGAAAGATCACATATTTAATATAATTCAGAATTCATTCTGTAAACAAACTACAAACTTACTTTTGCCCAAAACTCTGATGAAAACCGTTAAACAGTCTAGTCAATGATATAATACAGTTCACCTGACATAATTAATAATACTCAAAAGAGAACTCTATCAAAATGAACGAATTTTGTTCTTCTCCAAGATTAAATGTCTCGTAAACTCTTCAAGTTAAGGAAGTTTTACAATTTTGCATGTGCAAGAGAAGCATATTGGGGCACTGGTGCACAAGTAGATGTATTACTTTAATTTTGTTAAACGGATAACACAGTATTGGTCAAACTGAAGTTTAGTAACTAAACTTATATGTCATCATTACAAACTAATAGTTCTTATTCAATGATGCTAAAATGGTAAAAAACATATAAACGAGCTAGTTTCAATTAAAATAGCAGCCGTTAATATAAAAGGATGCACTCCAGACAACTGACAGTTTCAACCATTTTTTTAAATAAAAAAAGGGGAATGTGATGTTTGGTCAATATAATGTTTCCATAGAGAGATCATAAAAAAGGCACGTTTGTATAATTTCTAGAAAAGTAAAGGATTTATAACGAACTTAATCTTAATTTTGCAGAACGACCAAAAAGACGCACATGTCGTCTATATCCTCGCGACAAAATAGAAAATTATTTTGAAATCGAATTTCACACCTATGGAATAATTAAAAAGGCTATAATTTTCATTTCAGAGGTTTGGACAAAATAATGTACTTTCAAATGGATTCAAAACCAACCAAAACACAAAGTAAATTTCGGGAAGAACCAATTTATTTAAACTTACACCACAAAACGACCAATAAGTCGGGAAAACTGATTTTGCTGATTTTCATATAACATTAAAGTAGAAGTGATTACCTTTAAAATAGTACATAATTTGTCGTATTTGGACTTAGCAAACCCTTTAAAATTGAATGCCAAAGATATGGAATATGACTGATGCATTTTTAGAATAAGGGAGAAACGGGCCGCTTAAAAGATCTGTGTCTATTCATGGGCTGTAATAAGATCACATTTATTAAATCAAAAATTAATATTTAAACACGATTTCTGATGCTCAAATTTTTTCAGAAGGTAGATTAAGATTTGCTTATTCAGGAAATACCAAATCCGAAATCTCATATTTTGAACCAAATTTGACTGTTTTAGCAAATGAAAGAGAAACTACCACAGCGACATAACGGTCGTTTTATGGTGTAAGGTCAACACTACTCTCTTTAATGGTGGAAGTTTCCCATGCCCTTCTGCGTCGATAGAAGTTGTTATCGTTGTCACACTAATTTATCGTCGCTTTTCAACCGACAGTCGTATGACTTAACTAGATGACTAGGAGGCATAGGCCAACCCAGGTGGGGGGGGGGGGGGGGGGGGGGGGGGGGGGGTTCAACCCCCCTTCCCCCTTTGACCAAAAAATGACTGTTTTGGGGGTTTGAACCCCCCCTTTTAAAATTTGAACTGGTCTCGAGACCAAATTTTAGCGGTCTCGACGGTCATTTTCGATGGTCTCGGCCTCGAAAAGTGCGAAAAACCGTGGTTACGGCCTTGAAAAGAGGGAAAAACCGTGATATCGGCCGCGAAAATGTCGAACATTTTCTACCACTACCCCCCCCCCCCCCCTTCCCCGCTTACAAGATTCTCAACCACTGGGTCTTGTTCTCGGTCTTGAAAATTGTGGACCGGACCTGGTCTCGGTCTCGTAAAATGACGAAAATTCGCGGTCTCTGCTGCGAAAGTTTCTACGACCTACTCCCCCCCCCCCCCCCGCTTACAGGATTTTCAGCCACATTGGGTCTTGGTCTCGGTCTTGAAAATTGTGGACCGGACCTGGTCTCGGTCTCGAAAATTTTGAAGGTACTTGGTCTCGGCTTTGAACATTTTCTACGACTACCCCAACCCCCACCCCCCCCCCCCCCCCCCCCCGCTGCTGACAAACATTTTTTCTGACGAAATCCCCCCCCCCCCCCCCCCCCCCTCCCTTAACAAATCCTGGGTACGCCACTGCTAGGAGGCATCCTGACACAGTAACAAAATGTAATTAATAACAATAATAATCATGGTAAACAAGTAATATTTCTTCAGGTGTGATGGTTTCCCAGCTACTACCCAGGGGGCAAACCACCATTTTTTTAGGATTTCAGCTTTTGCCTGTTGTAAAAGGTTGGCCACCAGAAATGACTTCTAGGACCTTCTAGGATCACAACCTAGGTGGACAACCTCGCGAACTAGCTACTGGAAGTCCACAGGATGAGTTTCAAGAAAACCACACCTAACATGCCTAATGCACTAAATAGTGTGTTTTAGCCCTAGGGGTCATGAATACCCAGTCATACATCTTGCACAATTACACCACAATGCATAGTGATACAAGCTTGTTATTTCATGGAGGTCTTCTCTAGAGTATTGCTCATCATTTGATACCAAATTTGAGCATATTGCATCTTTGGTTACTGTGTCACAGGTCGTTACAACGTGATATGTCACACATGGACGTGAAATTTGGAATACAGCGCTTATGTATGAAATGCAAATAACTCCTTAAAGGCTAAATGTTGATCTTTATAAACTTAATTCGATTTGAAATACCTATTAAGAGCATTATACAATGACACCAACTATGTAAATTAATAAATCAATACAAAACAAAAGCAATAAAAACAATCAAATACATCAGAATATGAGTTGTCAATGTATTAATTTGTTTAGATTGTGATAAAATGATACAAAATCCATCTATAACTTCATAATTTGAATCAGATACGGAGGAGGTGTGCTTGTGTGTGTGTGTGGGTGTGTGTGTGTGTGTGTGTGTGTGTAGGTGTGTGTGTGTGTGTGTGTGTGTGTATGCGTGTGTGTAGTTTTGTGGGGGGTTGGAGGGGGTCACAAGACCATCCGTGGACTCCAAAAATAATTATAATCGAGGACTATACTCACCCAGTATGGACGAAGTGTAAATAAAGGCTTACATGACAAGTTCAAAGCAGAGTCTCTTACTAGTTCTTAAATGAGGTACATTATGAAGCTTTGAAGAGGCTACTATTATTAAGGATTGGCCCCGCTTATAGGATCTTCTAGGAACACAACCTGTGTGCAAAACCTTGCGGACTATCTGCTGGAAGTCCACGTCATGCGTATATTTAAAAAAAAATGTCTACACCAAACCACTCATCTCTACCGAGTTGAAATATATGCTGCAACTTCATCATGATCTATGTCGTGTCATAGGGGATGAAGAGCTGTAGTCGAGGTCATGGCAGCAGTGGAAACCAAACCGTACACAGACACAGCACATTCCCTCAGGAACATGTGCTGTTCCGGTCAAATAAAAACTCACCAACGTGAAAAGGGGGTGTCTGAAGGCACTAACAGGGTCTTATTCCAGTGAGAAGAAGAAGACAAGACTTATGACGCTCAACACCTTCTACACCTTAACAAGAATCTCAAGAAGAAAAACAGCTGCACCAGGCAATTGCAATGAAATTCTGCGCATGACACTGATTTTTGCTAGTGGTAGACAGCTTGACATGTATGACTTTATAGGAAAAGCATGCGTTCAAGGAACCCGGCAGTAAGTGAAGTGGTAGGAAGACTAGCCTAGTGAAGTTCTACAAGAGGAAACCAAAGTGCCAAACCAAATGTTTCTGATTTGCCATAGGATAACAGAAAGAACAGCAGTGGTCCTTTCACAAAGGTGAAACATTTACAAAAATTCCAAAGCATGGAACCGCCTTCTTCATGTATAGGAACAGTTATTCTGGCACCATTTAACACATCAACATGATATTGTCTTTCCCAGGCTTGCTGTGAAGTTGACACTAGAAAGGCTTTTCCATCATTGAGGGACTATCCAAACTCTGTACATGATGGAATGTTTGGCTTGGGAATGTGCGCATTGTTATCAATGATGGCATGAGAAGCTCGTTTGGGACAAAGGAGAAAAGCGTCCTCTTTAGGAGGCAGTATCCCAGCTAGCCACCTGACGTTGGGCCGATGTCGGAATTTGGTTGCCGGATGTCGGCATATCGCCGTTGGCTCGAGGTTAAAATGTCCGCCAGCCCAACATCGTCACGACGTCATTTTTGTGATATATTGGCATAAGGTCATTTTCCGACAATGGCCCAACATCATGTCATGAGATGATGTTGGGCCATTGTCGGGAAATGACGTTATGCCAATATATCACAAAAATGACGTCGTGACGATGTTGGGCTGGTGGACATTTTAACCTCGAGCCAACGGCGATATGCCGACATCCGGCAACCAAATTCCGACATCGGCCCAACGTCAGGTGGCTAGCTGGGTAGCTTCAAGAGAGTTGACTCGTTGTTTTAAACTCTCAGTTTTCCCAGATCGGAATCCTTAAACTGGTCTGCTTTGGTGTTGTACACATCCATTGTGAGTTCTTGTGTCCTAGTGATACTGTCATATGTTAAAGCATTGGCAGGGTGTTTCTTACCAGCAGTGTCGATATGTTCCGATTCTGGGCTGTCCTCACCCACAGCTCTGAGAGATCAGTGAGACGTGCTTGTGACGTCAGTGGCATTGGCATGAATAACTACTCTGTCGACTCTGTTAACTACCCTGTTGTAGAATGTGTACAATAAGACCCTTGTAACAGCCTCTTCATGCCTGTTGTGTAGATCCAAGGGCAGGAACCTCCATCGCAGACCCCACTGTGAGAACAACGCTCTTGTCTTTCTTCCTTGAATCCACCACCAATGTACAGATGGCTTTGACCAAGCTAAGGTTCAAGCAGTCCATAATAACACCACCTTTCACAGGGTAAGCTCAAAATGTATGTTTTGGTAGCTTGATATCGTGAAAAACTCCTGTGGATCAGGAGCTGCGCATTTCCCACTGACTTCATAGACTTTGGCTCATTTGGATAGGACACACCTATTGTTCCATTTCAGCAGACTTCAGGCTGGCCTACAAAAGTGTATGATATCAGTACCGAAAGGAAATTCTTCCAGCAACATATTTGCGTGCCATTCAGTGATTGCTTCAAATGCTTCACCTTTATGAGATGGCCAGTGACATATGGCGCACATTGCATCAACAACCACTGTTCTTTTACAGTTTGGTTGTCATTGACATTGACTACAACCTCTTTATCCCTGATGACACGATTCTGACCAGTATATGGTGTGGGCTGGATGAATGGAGATGCATCATAGAGGGAGCATACACTTCAACTCTGTTTGTAGAGATGGCTGCATTTAGTGGGTTTTTTGTAGA
>JBAMJV010007943.1:0-40870 GCA_037951105.1 Echinarachnius parma | reverse complement strand
CCCTTTAAATACATGCGAACTGAAAATCATGTAACTTCATGGAAAATCTCGTTATCATTTTTGGATATTAATAGAATTTCTGAATTGGAACCCGTTGGGTGAGGGGCGGGGTTCGCTGCTGCCCCACGTGCAACCAAGTGGTTATATATAGACTGGATCATCTGTCTTTGTTTTGACGGTTGTTCCACTGAAACTGGCTTCACCATGCATGAGTCATTATATACAGAACAGGGGGGGGGGGGGGGGGGGCCCGGGGTGAGGCATATACCTCCCAATACTAGTAATCTGACAAAACAATACAAAAATGGTGACCATTTGAAGAAAAAGAGGTTAAGACAAAATTAGGTGTGCCCCCCACCCCCAATAATTTTTGTGCCCCCAACCACTGGCCCTGGGCTCTGCTTTATGACCTAAGAATGACCTACAAATGCTTCTAATAGTTTAGCATGGTGTATGGTGGCACTGATTATATATTTTTTTATTTTTTTAATTATTATTATTATTATTATTATTTTTGTTTGGGGGGAGGGGGGGGGGTTATATGTATTTCTTTATTTTCCCTTTTGTTTGTTATTGTTTTCATCTAATCAATACAATAATTTGTATCCTAGCACGACTACTCCACTGGCCACTTTGTTTATACTCCGTAATAATCTTTTACTGTGAATGTGATAATAAAAAACAAACATGTTTACCGCAAATGTCAGAATCAGGTGCGTATGACGTCGACCCATTAACAAATGTTCTAAAAATAGATGCTGCTCTACAAAATTTATCTTAGCCTAAATTAAGTAGTTGTCACTTATGTTCCAACTTAATAACATTATAATATCACGCTGAATGTAGTTGAATAGAATTACTTCAATCAGATATTATGTGTATCATTGACTTTGGTATAAATGCTATTCATTGTTCAGTCTTGCGTCAAATAATACTAACTAAGCCTCATAATAATTTATTTCTAGTAGCAGATTAAATTTTACAGTGACTGAAAATTAAAGACTAATCAAATTAAGGTATCGAAGACAATAACGCAGCTAATCTGAGACTGATCATTTTGGTTTGGCGTCTTTAGTTTTTAAATCTAACCATAAATATGAACCGATTGTTTGGAAAAGGGAACCGAAGGAGCCTGCTCCAAATCTGGGGGACTGTATCACAAATGTGAGTAGTACAAATGTGAAATTTAGCGTTGTTATTTTATGTTATGCAGTACGTTTAATACAACACTGACCCACATATTGAAATCCGTGTGATATCTTTATACGTTATTGTCTATGCATCTTGATCGTGAGATTCGACTGAACAGGAAATGATGCTGAGTGAGCCTGCGAATGCTAATCAATGTCCTATTCTACCTTAATAGCTCAGTAACACTAATATTAAGTGAACTTGTATTTTGTCTTCATTAATATAATGATTCATATTAAGGCTGAGTCATGTCGGTAATTGTCGGAACCGGGTCCCGATCACATCTACAATGTATTGTAAATGGTCCTGATAGGACCATTTACTGCTCACAGTGGTAAAAATCTACGGGACACAATTTGAACTACAAACAGAGAGAAAAGAACAGCATATCTAAAGTAAAAAATTGCATACCTAGATTGAAGCTGATTTTATGATTTATTGCACAAAATTTCATTTTCAAAATGATAAGTCATACTTACAAAAATCGTCATATAAGTTCCATTTCTTTCTCTTCCTGCTCGATGTCCCATCGTAAACAAAGAAAGCCCGCCCGCAACATGCGGAGGCCGCTTATTATTGTCCAAAACAAGCCACCTCGCGATCTGCAAGCATACCCGCCGTATCCGATTTCGGATACGCCGTATCAGAATTCGGATACGCCGTGTCAGAATTCGGATACGGTAACACGTGTGGTGTGGGAAGCTTGCGGGAAATACATGACAGTCATCCAAATAGCAGCAACACTTTCGAGAGGGATCACGACTGAGATTTTCTCAGTCTTTTTATTTTTCAAAACTGCAGATTTTCCATTTTTTTCGACATTTGAAGAATAATTTGGACCATTTTGGTAAGTTCATATAACACTTGTATCATTTTTAGGGCCAGTCATGATTGATTTTGTTGAATTTAAGATAAGAATTTTGTGTGAAATTTTGACAAACTTTTTTTGTACTGTCCCACATTGTTCCCGTATAGCGCAGCATTACAATGTAGTGTTGTGTGGTCCCGATAAACTTTTACCGGTCGGGAACCGGTATCCCGATAAATTTTTACCGTCGAAACTCGGACCGGTAAAATCACGCAATCGTGCACGCATCGGCAAAATGCACTGTTTTGGGGCTTATATTGCTCTTTTTATATGCAAATAACATAATAAATACTGAGGCTTTAATGGATTTACATATCAATCTTTACGGGAAAATAGTTACAGTATCCAGAATTAACTCAGTTTCGCATGAAAAGTATTTTTTTTTTCGAAGTAAATTCATCGTTTGTTCACCATTGCCCATCGCAACACGGTTCACAGAAACTTAGCCCGCTAGTCTGGGGGAAACATCACATGTACGATCGCTTGTGACTGTGAGCCACTGCATGCCCTTAAAAAGTGGCTATAAATTAGCCTTTTCGCAATCAACACCATTTTGATATTCTACTTACATGATTTCGAATGGCGTTTGACAGCCGAACAGAAAAAAAAAGAGCCCCGAAACAATGAAAACAACTACTCAAAACATCGATAAAAAACGACTACATCGCTCCAATTCGCTCGTATACCCTGTGTGCAAGTTACGGGGTCTCTTTTCTTGCGCAAGATCCATCCGCCGGGGACTTCCCCAATTCCTGGCGGATGGATCTTGCCGATAGAGGGCGGACTGGAACATAGTTCCACCGGCCCAGCGTATGAATCTCGCGGAAGAAAAAGAGACCCGTAACTTGCACACAGGGTATACGAGCGAATGGGAGCGATGTAGTCGTTTTTTATCGATGTTTTGAGTAGTTTTCATTGTTTTGGGGCTCATTTTTGTTTCTGTTCGGCTGTCAAACGCCATGAAATCATGTAAGTAGAATATCAAAACATTTTTAAATGGTGCAAATGACCAAAAAACGTATTTTGAGCCACTTTTTGAATGCACTGGATCATACAAAGATCCATCAGACAACTCCCCTGGAGTATCGGACTAACATTGTGTGCACATCCGCCGACAATATCAAATGACTAGCAATTTTGCGCTTCCTGTTCAATTTCTGACTGTCAAACGAAGTAATGAACCAAGAATTTCTCGAAAATAACCACTCTTTAAAGTAAATATATCAATTGCCCCGTTTTTATTTGAATTCCGCTACATTATTGTGATAATCTTAATTTCTTTTTTAACATTTTATTTTTTAAATTTTTTTTTCGGGGCACTGTTTCCCGATATACCGAACCGGGTCCCGATTGAAACGGTCGGTAACCGGTGTGATCGACCGAACCGACTCAGCCTTAATTCATATTGATAAATGTAGCTTGGAATTGGATCAGTTTCCAAAGACAAAGTCAACATGGCCTGGTCAAGATTTATCATTTGATTTTGACATTTGTTGTTTCACATGTAAAGACGAGGATGAATTAATTATCATTCAAAATACACAATCAGAAATTAATATGAAATAGATAATCTGTAGTGGTACTTTTTTGTTAATGTACAAACTACAAAGAGGATGGACCAAGTCTCAACAGTCAACACTAGTTTTTTTTTTCTCTCCTGGCCCATTTTTAGTTACATGAACAATTTTGATGTTTACTTAACTCAAGTGAACGCTAGCGCGGAGCGCTAGCGTTCAAGGTCGGGCTGATAGTGCCCCCGAATTTATGATCTAATGTGCACAATAAGTGTGCTTAAAATTATACATATGATACGGTACTTACCACCGATTAGATGATACATATGTGATGCAACTATGGGGTGGATCAGAATGATGATTTTTCGCTCCATTCCGCATCAAAATGAGTGATTTATGCACATCATCAACTTCTATCTGTGTTGTATCGCGACTTCTGAACGATCGATTACCGTACGACCACTAAACGCGCGAGTCAGATCTGCCGTCTATTTGGCGGGCGCGGTACTTGAATGGAGACCGTTCGCGCGATCATCGATCGTTCAGAAGTCGCGATACAACACAGATAGAGTCGAGGAGGTGCATAAATCACTCATTTTGATGCGGAATGGAGCGAAAAATCATCATTCTGATCCACCCCATAGTTGCATCACATATGTATCATCTAATCGGTGGTAAGTACCGTATCATATGTATAATTTTAAGCACACTTATTGTGCACATTAGATCATAAATTCGGGGGCACTATCAGCCCGACCTTGAACGCTAGCGCTCCGCGCTAGCGTTCACTCGAGTTAATGTTTACTTTGCTTTGTTTGTACTTGTACATCATAATGTGTATTGAATTTGACATTAATTACAAATTCAACAATAATGCTTTTTAGAAAAGTTACAATAAATTAATATTGAATAATTTCCCTTTTCTTATTTTTCAATGGTCTAAATTTCTAACAATTAGGTGGACAGCAGAGCAGAATCGATACAGAAAAAGGTCTCGATGCTTGATCTAGAACTCAAGAAGTACAAAGATCAGATGAAAAAGATGAGAGATGGACCAGCAAGGTATGTGTGTTTTCTTTTTCTTTTCTTTCCTTTCTTCTTTACTTTCATCCTTTATTTGTTCTTCCTTCCTTCTTTCATTCCCATTCTTTCCCCTCCTCTTCTCTGCCTGTTTATCATCCTCCCACTCCATTTCACTTTTCCCATGTCCTCCTCTTTCAATTCCATCCTCCCTTCCACTTCTCTTTCTTTGTTTTCTGCTTCTTTTCATTCTCAATTCTCCTCTTCTGCCTGTTTATCCTCCTCCTACTACATTTGTCTTCTTCAATTTCAACCTCTTCCATGCTTCCCCTCCACATCTTTTTCTTTGTCTTCTGCTTCCTGTTCTCTCTTCCTTTCTGTTCTTCCTTCCTGTCATTTCCTTTCAACCTCCGCTTCCTCTTCCTCTTCCTCTTCCTGTTCCTCCTCCAACTCAGTTCATCATCTTCCACATGGAGCCTCATCCCTCCCTCCTACATTCACCTTCTCTTTTCCTCTCCATCTTCCTTCTCTTCTACCTCCTGATTCCCCTTGTACTGTACCCTTTTAATTTTCTCCTTTTTCACATTTTTCATTATATTCTATTTTTAAATAATTGTTCGTTTACAGTTTCCACTGAAAGTAATCCAAAAATAGAAATACAGTAATTAGATATTGTTTGCTTTTACAATGTAGTCACCCATCAATCATTTTTGCAAAGTTTTAATGTATGATTTTATTTGTCTAGAACAGCGTTATATTGACATTAGCTTTATATATTTTGTATGCTTTCTTCCACAGAATACAGTGAAACAGAAGGCTTTGAGGGTTTTAAAACAAAGAAAAATGTAAGTTTGACGAATTTATTGCGACCAACATGTTTATATTTGTTTATAAATTAATGTATGGCTAGTTATTGTATTATAAAGAGACTATTAATGCACAACTTGTTTTCAAGAGCATAATACAATGAAAATGTTTTAATTTATTGAACAAAATTATTGGATTTTGTAGCTTTGTGTGTAAAATGCTTGCCTATATCCATGTTCTTCTTAGGTATGAGTCCAAACTTCGTGACCTTTTTTCAAAAGCACACTAAATGAATCTATTGAATAATTAAAGGGATCTAGTAACTTTGTTGACATGTGCAAAAAGTGATGAATGGTTGATGCAATGTATATTGTTGTTATCTCATATGTCCACAGGGTATTGTGTGAAAATTTCAAGTCAAATGGACATTGTATGGCCAAGTAATGAGCGAAAATGCAAAGTGAATATATTCAGTAACTCACTGCACTCACTTTGTACACAGAAGAAAAACTCGCCCGGAGTTTTTCTTATCTGAATACTTCAATCATACATATCTTTGTAACGAAAGGGAAATTTGAAAAACCGAAACCTGTCCCGTGATTTTATTGTTAATACGAATACAACAAGGTATAAGGGAACCGCTAGAATTAGAATTTTATTTTGAGGATTTGGACAATGTTACTAAGTTCCTTTAAACAAAATATTGGAATTTGTAGCTGTGTCTGAAAAATAATGCCCGTTCCCATGTATTTCTCAGGTACGAGGGTCAACTTGACAACCTCCGGAGCCAGTCATTCAACATGGAGCAAGCCAACTATGCCACCCAGACCCTCAAGGACACAAAGGCTACCGTTGATGCCATGAAGACTGGGGTCAAGTCCATGAAGAAAGAGTTCAAGAAAATCGATCTGGATGATATTGAGGTGGGTTATTAATAAGGCTGTTGACGAGTCACGGGTACCCGGGTCCCGCCGAAAAATGTCGAGTCCCGGGCGCAAAAATCGATACTCGATATCCCGAAAAAAAGCAAAAGTCCCCTTTTTGAACGCCTGAGTTATCTGCCCACGCTCATTTTCTTTTCTTTCCTTTTCCCCTCTTTGAACGCCCGAGTTATCTGCCCACTCCCATTTTCTTTTCTGTCCTTTTTGTGTCCATGCACTCTGTAATAATATGCTAGTTATCATTCAGTTCATTATAAACTCATGAGATGCAATGTTTTAAACCATGTTTTCCCAGCGGCGTGACATGCCGATAGCGAAATCAACAAATGGGTAAATTTCGGGTACCCTTGACTCGCCCAAAAAATTATCGCGAGTCCCTCGAGGGAAATACTCCCGAAATCGACACCACTAGTTATTAATGATGGTATGGTACTCTTCACCCGTTCATGGTGCTGGACAATTATAAATGAAAAAGATATGTATTATGTTCAATTGTTTTAATGAGGCACACAGCACGGGCGTCGATCTGTCATTGATACCCATTGATCAGGGGGGAATGATCCATTCATCCATCCCCCCCTGATGAATGGGTATTACGTAAGTATCGACGCCCATGGCACACAGTACCAGGAGTATCTTCAAATTATGCAATGCCAGAGCTTTAGTTTATAAGCATATTAATTTGTTGTTCAAAGAAAACATCTGCCTATCCATCTAACCACATGCTTACCTGTCATTTCCCCGGGGGGGGGGGGGGGGGGGGGGGGGGGGGGGCACTCAAATTATTTTTTGACGGGGGTGTGCCTCACGGAACTCTGAAATGGGGGTCTGAAGAGCTGACTAAAAGCACAAAATATAGGGTCTTTGGAGCTACAAAAACCCTGAAACGGGAGTTAAGGGGTCTAAGGAGCAGACTAAAACTACAAAAAAAAACATAGACATGGAGCTACCAAAGACCTACGGAAACCCTCAAAAAGGCTCAAATGGTGGTCCAAGGAGCCGAACTAGAAGAGAAAAATGGACTTGGCGCTAGTCAAATACATAGCCAAGTCATTCCGGGGGACTATGGAGCCGAACTACAAGAAGAATAATGGACTTGGCGCTACTCAACTACCTAGCCAAGTCATTCCGGGGGTCTATGGAGCGGCAATTTTTGAAAATCGGGTATCTTTAGAGCTGCAATTGGGGGTGAAAAAGGGGTTCTTTTAAGCGGCACATACCCGTCTTACATTATACATGAATGCCCCCCCCCCCCCCCCCCCCCCGGGTCATTTCATTAACATGGTGTGGTAAGGTTAGATTGGTAGAGCTTGCACATTTTGTCCTTCAGCAAGAAAACGTATACACTATCTCTGCTCTATATCCAGGTGTATAATTAGGGACCCAGTAGGAGGTTCAAGCCTCTATGTGAATGATCTTCTAAATGCCCATCAGCCGTGTGGAAGGAATGCTCCCTAGGGAGTGGAGATGGTGCAGGCAGGCATTGTATCATATGACCAGGGTAATAATAGTTGTAAGCGCTTAGAAATTATATCTTGTTAGGTGCTATATAAATCAAACATTTTAATTATCATTTTGTGATATGTAACAGGATCTTCAAGACGAGATGGAGGACATGTTAGAACAAGCCAATGAGGTGCAGGAATCACTGTCTAGGAGCTACGGAACCCCTGATGTAGATGAGGATGACTTAGAAGCTGGTAAGATAATCATTAGAGAACCAAGTGTTAACTCATTCATTACTGGAACCAGATGTACCATGTATTAACTCTATGGGAAATGCAAAACCTAGTAGGCAAGGGGTTCAAAATGAAGATGGGCAATTCCAAGGTAACAGCTTGACGGTAGGAGGGTGTTTCTCACGATGAAAGTCTAAATAACTCACAAAATAAAAATGTCCAGAACCAAATTTTGATATGCATCTGTTCCCACTATCCTACCAATTATTTACAATAGGAAAGAAAATCAAAATTCCCACTAAATTATGAATTATGAATATCAATATCTGCGGTAACAGCGTGACGGCAAAAAGACATGGGTTTCTTACATGGTAAGAAACTAAGCAAACTTTGTGAACTACAGGAACATTTTGCAATTTTGTCACATTGATTCTTTGTACTAGACATCAAGCTAGAACATCCAAATAAAAATGTAGAAAAAATCCGATGTTCATAGTAAATATGATATCATAAACGTATCTGTGCACGGTAACAGCGTGACCTCTGAATTGTACATGTTATATATATGGGAGATATTGATGAGATGAATAAGATTATATAATTTTGATGTAGTCATCCAGAATCTATACAGAACTAGATGAATGGGTAATATAACCCAGATGCTCTGAAATGATGGTTCGCATGACACAAATTTGCAGCCTAGCGCCCTCTATTGATCAAAAATGTTTTTGGACAAAACTGAAATTCTTATCTTTTTCAGAATTTAGCTTGAGGAACCATCAAATATCAAACCCAAAATACAAACTTAATTGCAACAATAAAATATTAGACCTTTGACATCTGACCTTTGACCTTATTTCTCAAATTAGCATACAAATGTTTAATTTTATGTCGGCACAGTGCATATCTACAAGTGATTTGTTACATGTAACATGATTTCAATGTCAGTAAGTTTTTGTGTTTGAATTGGTAATTATCCGAGTGACCTTTAACCTGTGCTCCAAACATTTTCATAGAATTTTCTTTTATCTACAGTACTCTTTCTAACATTAATTCTGGCATTTTTTTGTGAGATAAAAAATAAACTACAATAATTTGACCTGTTGACCTTTGACCCCATGACCAAATTCTATAATCAGGTCATCTACTTCACTGAACGCATACCAGTATTAATTATCATGTCATCCTTCAAGGATTCTTGAAATATCTTGAGAATAATATATTTTTTGCATATTAATTAGCTGTGACCTTTGACCTTTGACCTCATGGCCCCAAAATTTATCAGATAATCCATACCTCTGAATGCATGTCTTGTACAAAGTTTGAACAGAATCCATCCAACGATTCTTGAGATATTGCAAAAAAAAAGTAGGTTGCGTCACGCTGTTACCCAAAAAGTAACAGCGTGACCAAATTGATATTGCTTAGATTTATTAGTGGTAAAAGATAATGCTGCTATTTAGCATCCATAATATAGCTCTATGGGTGAATGAAGAAGAAACAAAAAATAATTTCATTTCCATTCATATTTTTCCAGAAATATTAAAAATACCTGTTTTTAGGGTAACAGCGTGACATATAGATGACTATAAATGAAACAGTCACTGAAGCAGAACAAAGAGCGAAAATGCCGAAATAGATATTTATCTGATAAATTGAAGTAATGTTCTTACCAACACTGAAAGAAAATGTTATGAAAACCTATTTTTGCAGCTCTTTTAAGCTTAATATTTACAAGCATATTTTGTGAAAATAATTGAAAATTAATTTATGCTAATTAATTCCTATGAAATAATAGTTTACGGCAAAATTTTTTTTGAACAAAATGCATTTCTGAATAGTTTGATCTTTAAGCTTTAATTTGATACCAAATATGTTATGATTCGACGAATTTGAAAAATGGGTGCTTATGTCAATGTTTGCTTGGAATTGCCCAGATGCTAATGATCATGATGTCGATGAGGATGGTGATGAATGTTTGAGGCAATTGCAGTCGAATCTGTTGATAAAGATGACCAAGGAGACTACAAAAAGTAGATCTTGGTATTAATTAATTGTTTATATCCATAGACAGGTTCATTTATATGGAAAATGAGCAGACGTCCATGTAAAAAGTAAATAAGAACTTCCTGCATTTTCCTGCTCGAGCTGCGTTTCATGATGAAATGATTTGACAGGGTAGTCGTTGACAAACCAAATGAGGATGGGCAAAATTATGTTAATTAAGTTAATGATATTTCTTTTGCGTATTCATATTGATCATCTTTTTATACACTCTTGTTAAACAGTCATTACAGTATTTCCTTACAGATTTTCAACTACTTGTAGCAGTACGATGTATATTTTTCCTCATAAAAGTAGAATGCTTAATTTATGTGACTAACATTAGGATTATTTAAAAAATACTTTTTTTTAATACTTCCTCATGAATGTTATTCCATACATACATTCTTCTGGTCACATTTCCCTATGTTTTAATTTGTTTTGGATTGGTTTTCTCCTATACAACAGAGCTTGAAGCGCTAGGAGATGACATGTTGTTTGATGAGGACACGTCATACCTTGATGAGGCTGTCAACGCACCATCCGCCCCTGAAGGCGTGCCTGGAGCTGAATCAACAAAGGTAAGAGCATAAACATGTTTAGTTTCTTTTGTTTTGTAAAAACTTTTTTCTATTGCATAGGCCTATAAGTATTTCTTTTACAAAAAGAAAAGCCAATTCATATGCTTCCGCAAAAAAGTTGCCGGAGCAGAATCAACAAAGGTAAGAGCATAAACATGTTTATTTTTTTATATATATATTTTTTTTTTACTTTTTCCTCATATTGCATAATTATTTCTTAAACAGAGGGAAGTAATTGTTATGCCTCCACAACAAAGTGGCCAGAGGCATTAATATTTTCTGGTTGTTCCTCCATCTGTATGTCACATTCTCGTGATGGTATTATTGTATCCCCCGAACCACTTCGGGGGATACTATGGATTTGGCCTCGTCGCGCCGCCGCCGCCGCCGCCGCCGCCGCCGCCGCGTCCGCCGCGTCCGCCGCGTCCGCCGCAGAGATTTTCTTGTGAACGCTCTACAGGTCCGAGTTCTTGTCCGATCATTTTCTAATTTGGTATGAAGGTGTATTAAGGAAAGAGGATGAAGCCTATTGATTTTGGTGTGGGGCGGAGTCCTGGTTGCCATGGTAACCATGATATAAAAAATAGTTAAGATTACCTTGTGAACGCTCTACAGGTCCGTGTTCTTGTCCGATCATTTTTAAATTTGGTATGAAGGTGTATTAAGGAAAGAGGATGAAGCCTATTGATTTTGGTGTGGGGCGGAGTCCTGGTTGCCATGGTAACCATGATATAAAGAAATAGTTAAGATTACCTTGTGAACGCTCTACAGGTCCGAGTTCTTGTCCGATCATTTTCTAATTTGGTATGAAGGTGTATTAAGGAAAGAGGATGAAGCCTATTGATTTTGGTGTGGGGCGGAGTCCTGGTTGCCATGGTAACCATGATATAAAGAAATAGTTAAGATTACCTTGTGAACGCTCTACAGGTCCGAGTTCTTGTCCGATCATTTTCTAATTTGGTATGAAGGTGTATTAAGGAAAGAGGATGAAGCCTATTGATTTTGGTGTGGGGCGGAGCCCTGGTTGCCATGGTAACCATGATATAAAGAAATAGTTAAGATTACCTTGTGAACGCTCTACAGGTCCGAGTTCTTGTCCGATCATTTTCTAATTTGGTATGAAGGTGTATTAAGGAAAGAGGATGAAGCCTATTGATTTTGGTGTGGGGCGCGGTCCTGGTTGCCATGGTAACCATGATATAAATAAATAGTTAATATTACCTTGTGAACGCTCTACAGGTCCGAGTTCTTGTCTGATCATTTTCTAATTTGGTATGAAGGTGTCTTAAGGAAAGAGGATGAAGCCTTTAGATTTTGGTGTGGGGCGGAGTCCTGGTTGCCATGGTAACCATGATATAAAGAAATAGTTAAGATTACCTTGTGAACGCTCTACAGGTCCGAGTTCTTGTCCGATCATTTTCTAATTTGGTATGAAGGTGTCTTAAGGAAAGAGGATGAAGCCTATTGATTTTGGTGTGGGGCGGAGTCCTGGTTGCCATGGTAACCATGATATAAAGAAATAGTTAAGATTACCTTGTGAACGCTCTACAGGTCCGAGTTCTTGTCCGATCATTTTCTAATTTGGTATGAAGGTGTATTAAGGAAAGAGGATGAAGCCTTTTGATTTTGGTGTGGGGCGGAGTCCTGGTTGCCATGGTAACCATGATATAAAGAAATAGTTAAGATTACCTTGTGAACGCTCTATAGATCCGAGTTCTTGTCTGATCATTTTCTAATTTGGTATGAAGGTGTATTAAGGAAAGAGGATGAAGCCTATTGATTTTGGTGTGGGGCGGAGTCCTGGTTGCCATGGTAACCATGATAACCATGATAAAAAAAAAATAGTTAAGATTACCATGTGAACGCTCTACAGGTCCGAGTTCTTGTCCGATCATTTTCTTATTTGGTATGAAGGTGTATTAAGGAAAGAGGATGAAGCCTATTGATTTTGGTGTGGGGCGGATTCATGGTTGCCATGGTAACCATGATATAAAGAAATAGTTAAGATTACCTTGTGACCGCTCTACAGGTCCGAGTTCTTGTCCGATTATTTTCTTATTTGGTATGAAGTAGGCTTGGGCGGTTCTGCCCCAGCTTGGAGTCGATTCTGATTCCATACCCATGTCTCGGTTCCGAGAAGAATCGGTTCTGAGATCGTATAGCGTACATGTACACATAACTCATACAATCACACAATCAGCTCTGTGTATGTGAGAAGGTAACTCGCCGGATCGCCTACCGCGCTGGCGATCCAGTTCTAACAAAAATTGTTAAAATGCAGTGCGTTTGTAATCGAGGTAAATCTGAACAGTTTGATATCATTTTTCCGTAGAAATCATTTTAGAAATGCAAAAAAGTAATTGATTTAGGAATCTGGTTTATTTAAGAGGATTTGGGGCCACAAATGCACTGCATTTTAACCATTTTTTTTTAGAACTGGATCGCTTGAATTGCGAATTGCATGCATGCGTACGTATATGCGCTGTACACGTACGAACGCCAGCGTTGTTTTCTTGAAATAAATAAGACGGGACCGGTGCGGGAGAGACCGGGAGAGACTGTGTCTGTGCGAGACACGGCAGTTCCATGCGTTTGCGCGAAATAGTTTGATTCTATTCTGATTAGAACCAAGGAGAGTCGGCATAAGAGATCGACTCTCTTGAAACCGACTCGTTCTTGCGCGCGATCTCCCTTCCCCGCGAGTCGATTATTCACAGAATCGGTACAGTTTTGCACGTGTACCAGTAGTATCGATTACTCGGTTCTGCGCTATTCAGGAGTCGACCGTTGATTCCTATTTCTGGAATCGGGTAGAATCGAGTAATCGGTTCTGATGCCCAAGCCTAGTATGAAGGTGTATTAAGGAAACAGGATGAAGCCTATTGATTTTGGTGTTGGGTGGAGTCACGGTTGCCATGGTAATGCTAAGATTACCTTGTGAACGCTCTACAGGTCCAAGTTCTTGTCCGATCATTTTCTTATTTGGTATAAAGGTGTATTAAGGAAAGAGGATGGAGCCTATTGATTTTGGTGTGGGGCGGATTCACGGTTGCCATGGTAACAGTGATATAAAAAAATAGTAAAGATTACTTTGTGAACACTCTACAGGTTCAAGTTTTTGTTCGATCATTTTTTAATGAAGGTGTATTAAGGAAAAGGTATGAAGCCTATTTTGGCGTGGGTTTTTTTTTAGTTTCATATTTGTTTCTACTTGCATGTTTCAAGTGTTAAAATAAAAAAGAGGCCCAAAGTTAGAGCCTATTGGCACCCGTCATATACTTCACAGCAATATATTTCTATCTCTGCTATTTTTAACTTCCAATGTTATTCAGAGTTTGGAATACTGCAAAACAACCATCGAAAATAATTCGAAGCAAATATTTATAAATTATTCTTGTATAAAATTCAAGGTTTCAAAGAAAACAAATCTGCAGTGAGTATATGAATTGTGATCCGCGTCCACGACGTGGGTGCCGGTAACATTTTGCACTTACATGAATTAGTACTCACTACTGTACATAAACTGAGTGCAAAGTGGCTGAAGGATCACAGTGTTTTGTGTTCTCTTCAATTTTAGGCATGCTTCTTTGCATTTAATTGCATTACGGTCAAATATTTTTCAAAACTAACTCTTCTTCCCACAAATTATGTTGTGTTATTTCTCTTTCTCAATATTTTGTCATCAATAATAAAATGTTTGCTTCCTTCATTATGCTAATCTTCAATACCTGAACCATAACTTCTAACAAATCTAATTTTCACACACAAACAATATCACTGTGCTAGAAATAACTCAAATGTGTTACAAAAAATGTCTTTGAGCTCTTGAATTATTCAATTTATCAATAACTTGTTTTCAAGATTTTAAAATGACTGTTCTTATTTAATAAGTTTTTATAAATGACATGTTGAGCATTCAGTTCTCATATTTGCATCATTTTTATGCATGCTAAATGAGTGTTCTCATTTAATAAGTTTTTATAATTTCCACATTACAAATGTTGTGTGTAAGAGATTTAGGTTCAGACATCAAATCCAGAAATACATGTCTAAAAAGTACCAGGGCCATGCACAATTATTGCAAATATCTCAGCTGAGGGATGAAAAGAAAGATCAGGGGATCTACTTTGCATAGGTATAGATTGTTAGAATGAGAAAAAAATGAAGTAATATTTTCAATAAATCCATTATCAAACAGCAAATTAATTAATACTTGAGTCATTTGAAAACTTACTTGACATTAAAATAATGTTTTTTAAACTGAATGAGATATATGATTCTCTAGAGACTCTAGTACACTTGAATACTGATCCCCCTATAATTGATAAACAAATCCAAGTATAACACCTTGTTCAAAACCCTAAACAATGACGATTGGCTGCAATTGTTTTTAACTGCTGCATAATGTAAGAGCCTGTTACATATGCCAATATTAATGAGCTCCGCAAGTTAGCAAAGGCCTCGCCGCTGACGCGGCTCAGTCCAGCGATCACTGCTGTAAGCGCACATCGCCTTGTCTATTAATCAGACCCTGCTCGGAGGACAAACAGCGCGCGAGGCCTTGCCCAAAGGCTACTGCCAGCCTAGTAGAACAACGTACACCACCAAACTTGTTCAGTTCACAATATTACAACCCACAAAAGTGCAATGCAATTGGTTCGGGGGATACATGTGCTCGGCTGCGCGACCCGCCGAGCGCGCAATTTCTAGTTTCAAGATCTGGTTGATGGATTACATTTAAACTTGGTACCCAATTGATGTACATACAGGATACAGGTATTACCTGTAATACATGTGCATGCATCTTGGGGAGCCATTGAAATTATATACTTTTGGGCCCATAATAGAAAAGAAGAGAAATTAGCTGCCTTTATTATATCTCGAGAAAAAGTTGGTGGGTTGCCATCAAACTTGGTGTAGGTATGTATCTTGAGGGGCTAATAACATGATAACATTTGGGGGTTGCAACGCTAAAGGTCTCGGGGCTCAATATTTAAGAGAAGTTGTAAATTTGTATGTCATGACCTTTTCATTACACGTACTTCACTTAAACCATCTTATTAGATATTTTATATGTGATCAAACATCACCATATAAGGCAAGGCGTACATTTTTTTTTACTGCAGCCAGTTGTATATTTCTAGTCTTACAAATTGGATTCACAGGTGTACAGACTGGAGCTAGGGACTGAATTATACATGTGCAATGTGTGAAAATACTCCATACCCTCTCTAGGGATTGTATTTTAAGACTTTATCTTGCATGAACAATTATGGCAAATTCTGTATTAATTATAGTTCAATCATACATCATTGGTTTTCCAGAATGTCATTAAAAGATGTGTTTTTGTATTATTTCAACAACTGACCAGATATATATACATGTATATGATATAAATGAAAATGAAAAAAGAAGTTTTATACCATATATTGAATGTGTAATTAACAACATTTCATTTCTATTTGTTTCCTCTATTCATTGCAGGATGGCGTTCCAGTGGATGAGTTTGGATTGCCTCAGATAGCAGCAACATGAGGCGCTGTGCAGATCAACCACCATGTCCTTATTTTCTAAAATGAATGTATCTGTGTATATTGTATATGAATATTTACAAACCTTTATTATAAAGGAGCCTAAAATCATTTATATTTGTTACTTAACTGGCCACCTGTTCCAATGGTAGACAGTCAGTATGCTTTTTTGTTCTTAACGAAAACAATCAGACATTATAATGTTGTACATGGGTAAATATTACTATGCCAGGAAATAAAGTCATTTACAAAATTACATATTTATTTGCCTTTTCAAATCATAAAAAAGAATAAAGAAATTATTATAGACTAGGCATACACAAAATAATCTCCAGGGCCCACATTCATAAAATCCTGCTAGCTTAATAGTGCCTTGCTAAGTCTATTACTAACTAGGGTTAACTTAGTGGGTACCCCAGGCTTACCCAGCTAACCTAGTTGGAGACTAGGAAACTCATTAGTTGCTCAATAAACTGCACATTTACAATACACTAAGCAAGGAACTAAGCTAGCAGGGTTTTTATGAAAATGAGGCCTGGTTATTAGAAATAATACCAATGTCAAAATGCACCTGTATATAAATGAACATATCATATAAATATGATTGTATCTATTATTGTAATTATGTATACATATGCCCCTTTTATCACATCCATCATGTCCGTACGTGTATGTTCACTAAGGTATGTATAACACATTTCAGCTTTAGGATTGTGTGTTAGGAATTCGATAGCATGATGATTTATGCTATTCCTTACCCTTGTAGTTTCTTTGCTGAAATGAAATGAAATTATTAGGCAAAACAATATTTATACACTTCAGTTCATCATGAATATCAAGTTATGTACTTTTGATCTCTTCCCATGCACTTACAATTCAGCTGAGTGTTTTGTTAGTGTTATATTAAAGCAAGCCTCCATGCTATCTCTTTTTGTTCGGTACTGGCCCAATCGGGCAAGTAAAATCATACATTTTGAAATTTTACTTGCCGCAATATAAATTTGTTTGCCCTCTTACTTCTAGATGAGATTGGAATTGCATTGTTCTCTTATAGTTAAACAATTATTTAGTTGCCCGATCGGGCAAACAAACTAGACAATTTTTGAAATTTGACTTGCCCTGGGCAAGCAGGCAAGTGCTAGTGTGGAGCCCTGTATAAAGGCTGTTTCAATAATCTATCGTTATATATATGTTCTTTGTATTGTGTCTGGAACTTAGGCAGAAAAGCTAATAACTTTGTGTGTATGTATAAATATACTGTAGTGAGACTCATGTAGTGTACATCTACTGGTCCTCTCTCAGTTTGTGTGCTGTCTCGTTATTATAATAGATATATGTAGATAGTGTACGACTATTGTGAAGATAAATATTGAAATATTGTTTATGATCCACGAAGAGTCCTATTATTTTACTTTATTGAACTATTTTTCGTTATCCTAATTTCTAGCTGCAACATCTTCTTAAATCTAATGTAATTGTAGATGTGTGAATGAATTGTAAACATGAGTGCTGTAAAGATTTTAAGTGCTAAAACTACTATTATTCACGCCCCATTTTGTTTAAAGCCAGTAATAACAACATCTGAATGTTTTTTTTTTGATAGATATGACTTTGTTTTCCTACCATCCAACATTAATGTAAATACAAGTTATGAATGTTTTTACAGTAATGATGATAAAGTAATGATGACGAATCAGTGGCATGCATGGTCTGACTAATATGGGGGGGGGGGGGGGGAGGGGGGCATACCTATGTTTTCTTTATTAAAACAAAAATGGTCTCATTATTTTTGTTACTGTTTTGTCATATTATGAGTGGGGGAGGGGGGGGGGGGGCATGTTGACCCCCCCCCCCAATCTGACAAAAACAATAACAAAACAGAAGTTTTGTATTGTTTTTGTCAGATATCAAGGGGAGGGGGTCAATGTGCCCCCCCCCCCCCATTCCCGTAGCTATGCCAATGTGAAGAATCATAACATCTGCTTTGGTTCGCAGCTTATCTGTTTTGGGATGTCAAACGTTAGAGCTATAATTGATTCAACTTCCATGTACTTGTTACAAGGTATTATTATTTGTTTTCATTGTGCATGTTCTTAATTCTTCATTCCAACTCCTACAACTTAGGCAGGTCAACGTAGCTTATTGTGCTGTAATATGTAATATCATAATATGCATATTAACTCAAATATGATACATGTATAAACCTACAGTGGCAAAATCTTGGGGGAGGGGGTTTTCCCTGTGAATTTGAGCATATTTATATAATAATAATAATAATAACTGTCATTTATATAGCGCTATTCCCGTGGGGATCATAGCGCTTTACACGATTAATTTAATCAATTTGTTTGTTTTATTTTAATTTATTTGCCTTTTATAGTCAAGTTTCTGAAATTTTAACTGTATATGTGACCTTACATCACAAAACGACCAATAAGTCGGGGAAAATGATTATGCTGATTTTCACATGACATTACAGTACAATTCATTACCTTTAAAATGTTATATAATTTGTCATATCCAGACAAGGCAAACCCTCTGAAAATTAGCGCCAAATATTTTGAAAATGGCTGAAGCAGTTTTAAAACAAAGATCGGCGTCCATTCAAGCGCTGTATATCTGATAATTTTTATTCGATGAAAGCACATATTTAAACATGATTTCTGATGATCAACATTTCACAGAAGGCGGATTAAGATAGCTTCGTTCAAAAATACAAATATCATGAAACTCATATTTTAAACCAAATTTGGCTATTTCAGTTAAACAGCGACATAACGGTCGTTTTGTGGTGTAAGGTCACTGTATGTGTAAAACATAATTAAAAAGCAAATTACTGAGTTTACAGAATATGTCTTACATGAAATCAGATTGCTGGACTCTGGAGTATGTGTAAGAATGTGTAAGAAAAGGTAGCAGTTTAGAATATGAAATTTAGATGCAAATTGGGATCACCTGAAAATGATTGTAGGTCATGAATGTCTAGTACCAAAAATGTAATTGTAAACCTTTCCTACCATACATCATCTAGAAATATGTATAAATAAACAAGTTTATCACTTAATTGGTAATTTGAAAGCAATGAAATGTATCTAATAAAACTAATCAGAATAAATAATACCCAGACTATATATTCTTGTAATTCTTTGTTGGTTACTATCTGAATCTAATTTTGGAAATTTAAAAGTCTAGATGTTCAAAACCATATACTGTAGTGTGCCCATACAGTTATATACTAATTTCTTTAGTATATAACTCTATGAGTGTGCCCATTGCATTTTTCCATCAGGACGAAAATGTAGATAACATTTGCTGCTCTCACCCCAGGGCCCCATTCCAGAAAGAGATACAATTGATTGCAAGTCAGATTGTGTAACTAAATTCACAAATCTGATTGGTTGAAATGTGCAAATTTTCCGACTTACAATTAATTGTAACTTACAATCGATTGTATCCTTTTTTGCAATAATGGGCCCATGCAGGTGTATAAAAGGGTACCCGAAGGATGGAATGTGGTTTCTTAGCATTGTGTGCATCTAAGAGGTGCCTGGCTGGAATGCTCCCCAGGGAGTGGAAATAGGATTGATTGCAGTGCATCTGATGATCGAATGGGGTAATAATGATGTGACCAATGTTGAAAGACAGAGCATGCGCTATACAGTGGAACCTTATAACAAGGTGCTTGGGACCAGGGTAAAATTTAATAACCAGGGAATATTAATAATTATGGAGAATTTACTTTTGTTATAAGTTTTTTTTAATCAGATCTCTTTATCAGTAGGTTCCACTGTATATAGCCACCATTATTACATATCAATCAAATTACAAGAGTTCCAAGCTGTAGTTAATGGGAGTTTTGGTGTAGTCATGCTCAGATGGCCTCCTCCCTCCATCCCCTCCCCCACCACCTCTCGGCGGTCCCCGGGAAATCTTACTTTCTTGTTCGTTCATATTTCTGGTTAGTTTCCCTTATAAATATAAGCTGCATATGATCCCTTATACCTAATTGATTTCTTATCTTTCGGGTTTGTGTCAGTTTTTAATAGCTTCTGACCATGCACCATTGAAAACAATGAAAAGGGTTTTTAGGGATGAACACGGGCGCGCAGGCTATCGTCAATTGCATATCCGGGTCCTTCCGACCTACGCGCGCGTACGTACAATGGATAATCATATAAGTAACACGTGGGGCCCGCGCGCGCGCATCGCGACGCGTCATCTACGTAATTTTCCAAGATGGCGAGTAGTGACGAAGCACCGATGAAACGGCGAATCACTGATTTGAGGGTGGTAGATTTGCGTCAGGAGCTTGAAAAGAGGGGCCTTGATAAGTCTGGGGTTAAAGCAGTTCTCGTAGAAAAATTGCAGAAGGTTTGTAGATCAATCTGTGTTCTTAAAATATGTAGATTTGTTCTTGAATTTGTGGCTTTTGCAAACAGACGTGATCGGTGATGTGATGTGATTGCTGACTGTGTAAATTGGACGCGTGCAAATCCAATGCAATGCACGTAAAACATTCATGCAGGAGTGTGAGCGCCAGTGCAGTGTGAATGCAGAATGTGTGTCTGACAGTGACAGTGTGACTGCATGTGAGTGTTCTGAAATATCTGTTCAAGTCGGTGGCACCAGCTGTCCTCGCCTATACTGTTCGTGCATATTATATTTTCATACAGAATCGCATTGCGCGATTGCATATTTTGTTCGCGCGGTGTGACAATTGACATGCAGTGTACATTTGTGACTGTCATTCATTAGTCATTGATTGCGCGAGGCCGAGGGGTGTTCGCGAATTCACTTTGTCTGACAGCATGCATGGCACTTCTTTGACCCAATTGTTAATGATCACGACTGACGCTACCGGTATTAAATAGAACAATTGTACCATGCAGTTTGTCATGTGTAAGTGTATTACATACGGGTCATTCCATGTCAAATCACCCAATGGATTTCATCGCACCCCCTCAGAATTTGCTAATATTTGGTATGTATGATATTTCAACCTTTTAAAGCTCAAATATTTAATTTTTAGCCCAATCCGCCCAACGGTTTTGGCGCTATGGTCGATTCTTATGGGGGAGTTTTGTAAGAAATGGGCGTTGGCACCATTTTTCAAATGGCAATTGTCCGTTAACTGTTGGGTCAATTTATGTTGTGATGGTGTCATTGGACTGGGGATGTTATATGCAATCCATTTATGCCATTTGTTTTCATGCATGAGTGAGTTTGGATACGATAACCTTTGACCTTAGTCTTTGACCTTCCGTTTTACCTCGTGGATCAAATAATTTTGAGAAATTTTTTGGCTTAAATGTTGTCTTGATATAATTTCTACAACATATGAAAGAATTGGAGATATATTATTTCTTGTTTTTTCTATAGCCTTGTTTTAAGTTTGAAAATTTCATGTAAAATTGAATTATTTTAGACCTACACCCATGTCCAAGAATTCTATAGGGGTGTATTATGTATGAAAAAGACCTATTCAAAGTCATGATTAGAGGCCTATTCACACCCTGGCTTACCACAGTTAAATAGACCTGCTAATCCCCATACAATAGAAATCCAGACAAATGGCATCTATTGAGGTTGCAATGATACCACATGTTTCTAACCTGACAAGGGCCCTGGGCAGAATCAATTGTGAGCCAGATCAAATGTTCTTAATGCACACATCTGATTGGTTGAAATGCAGAAAATGTCTCCCTCTGCAACAGGGCCTAGGTGTAGTTCTTTTCTTGAATACAATCTTTCAAGTTCAAGTTCAAAATGCAAACTTGTACATCAATCATGAAAGCAAATATCTACAGGTATCCCTTTTCAATGAATTTCATGTTTCTATGCAACATTTTATGCAATTAAGTTACATGATTTGCAATCTGTAAAAATTCAAACCTGATTCTTTCCAACTAAACTGAACACAAAAAGTAACTACCCCCTAGACAACTGCTCATAATTTCATAACCAATAATTGTTTCAATATGTCATTTTACCACAATAAATATACAGTTGTTTTGTGTGAAAATCAAACGGCATTGTTTCACAAACCATCAATGATGCATTAAGCCATACGTATGTGCTGTTTCACAAAAAATGGACAGGCATGTGCAAGTTCTTGTGACTTTTGAAATTGGGTCATTTGTCTTTAATCTGTGCTCATTCAGCCATCTCTCATTTCCACACATAATGTACAAAACAACTGTAGAAATATTGTAGTAAGATGACATCTTGAAACAATTATTGGTTATGAAATTATGAGCAGTTGTCTATGGGGTAGTTACTTTTTGTGTTTGAATTTTTACAGATTGCAAATCATGTAACTATTGCATATTATTGCAAACAATTGCAATTTATGGTGCATAGAAACATGAAATTCATTGAAAAGGGATACCTGTAGATATTTGCTTTCATGATTGATGTACAAGTTTGCATTTTGAACTTGAACTTGAAAGATTGTATTCAAGAAAAGAACTACACCTAGGCCCTGTTGCAGAGGGAGACATTTTCTGCATTTCAACCAATCAGATGTGTGCATTAAGAACATTTGATCTGGCTCACAATTGATTCTGCCCAGGGCCCTTGTCAGGTTAGAAACATGTGGTATCATTGCAACATCAATAGATGCCATTTGTCTGGATTTCTATTGTATGGGGATTAGCAGGTCTATTTAACTGTGGTAAGCCAGGGTGTGAATAGGCCTCTAATCATGACTTTGAATAGGTCTTTTTCATACATAATACACCTATAGAATTCTTGGACATGGGTGTAGGTCTAAAATAATTCAATTTTACATGAAATTTTCAAACTTAAAACAAGGCTGTAGAAAAAACAAGAAATAATATATCTCCAATTCTTTCATATGTTGTAGAAATTATATCAAGACAACATTTAAGCCCCAAAAATTCTCAAAATTATTTGATCCACGAGGTAAAACGGAAGGTCAAAGACTAAGGTCAAAGGTTATCGTATCCAAACTCGCTCATGCATGAAAACAAATGGCATAAATGGATTGCATATAACATCCCCAGTCCAATGACACCATCACAACATAAATTGACCCAACGGTTAACGGACAATTGCCATTTGAAAAATGGTGCCAACGCCCATTTCTTACAAAACTCCCCCATAAGAATCGACCATAGCGTCAAAACCGTTGGGCGGATTGGGCTAAAAATTAAATATTTGAGCTTTAAAAGGTTGAAATATCATACATACCAAATATTAGCAAATTCGGAGGGGGTGCGATGAAAATTTTCACTTTTTTTGGGTGATTTGACATGGAATGACCCATACAGAGTATTTTACACATGACACTGACAGAACAGGTATTGTCAGTGGTCAAGTCAGTGGGGTGGTGCCATACCTGTTCTGTCATGTGTAAAATACTTTGTATGATACACATGACCCCGCACACTACGTGGTACCATTGTTCTACAACCACTAGCGTCCGGTCGTAACCATTAACAACTCATTGTCAACTGGGTCAAAGTGAATTCGCCAACACCCCTCACACAATCAATCAGCTAGAAAAACAAGTATGGGTTAGAATTTGCAATTTGCAACATCAACCAGCAAAGACAAAAGTGACACTGAGAGAAAATCAGCAAGTTTAATGTGGTCGCTACCCATGAAGAAGAATAAGAAGAATTTTGCTTATATCAAATGGGAGAGCAAACATTAAGTTAACGAACATCAAACAATTTAGCTAATGAAAATGATATTTGTTGGAGTCTTTGTGATTTTCCATGTTCATGTATAGACCTTCAATAGTTCAAGTTATGGATATTATTCAAACATGACATTTCATGACAACTCTGAAAGATTTATTATCCAAGAATAGCAGTGAAGAAAACTAGAAAAGTCTTACATTTTTAAATGCTTGTGTGAAATAATGTCCAATAACTTAAGGTTAAAGAAAAGAGTAGAATATGTTGTAAAATGCAACCAAAATACCATTTTGATCGTCTCTACACTACAGGCTTTACTGGAGGAAGGAGCTGACCCAAATGAAATTGTCATAGATTGTGCAGGTGGCAAAGGAGGTGCAAGAAAAGGAACCCCAAGTAAGTAAAAACAAAACATCTCTTTGTTGAGTTCCGACTGTCTGAGAGTAACAACAAAAAAAAGAAAAGAGGAAAGAAATGGTAATCTGTAAGACTGTAATCATAAAGCAACTCCTATTTATCTAACTTGGCTACATGACATCTGCATTACCAGTTTACATTTGAAATGAAGTTCATGCTGTATGATAATCACTAGACTCTGCTGCAATGTTTTTATTTTATTACTTATTTTATCCTTTTTTCTCTTTTTTTTTCAGGACGATCACTTGGCAAGCCAGACGTAAGTGTTTAAATATGTTATTACAATCTTGATTTACAGACTTAGAATTTTGATTTAATTAAATGTTGACATTTATAACACGATGAATTATCTACTGTAGAAAAAGTAACAAAAGTCTAGTTTTGCATTTTTATATTTAATTTCTCTTTTGTCTTGAATAATATGCAGCACTTCAAAGTTGATGCATTTGTCAAGTCTTACTAAAATGTTTAAAAGATGATATGTTATACATGTAATTACAAATATGTACAATTTTAACCAAAAATACCTTGGCAATTGTTTTGATGCACTATATTTAAACAAATTGAGAACAATATTTATGATTTCAAACTACTCACCATTCCTTTGACATTGTTCTTTATAGGAGGAGCAAGAAGAACATATGGAAGAGATGGACACCGATGATTTAATAGACGGAGAGTTTCTGCAGGTTGACTCTACTGGTGACCAGTCTATGGATGGCTTATCTCAGGAAAGCATTGATGCCAGTGGGGATTTATATGTTGCAGATGAGGTTAGAAAACTAGTTTCAGCACCTTCTCTGGTTATTAAAGCACACACAAATTATGAAATGTATCAGTAGATTTTAGTTACTGATAGAGACAAGTTCTAGTAAATGTTTGATCCGTGAGTTATTCTGCTCGAGACAAATCAGCAGATGGGTTATTTTATGAGGAATTTGGTGCCAACTAGGGATTTCAAATTTGCAGATGAGGTAAAAAACAGCTACATATAGTCTTCACCCTTGAATCTCTGTGCGCATATGATACAAGGTTGTTTATCTAATCTGTACAGATAGTCATCATCAAATTCATTTGATTTCATGATGTAAGAATTATTTGTGTATTAAATTCTGACTATTATGTTGCTATAATAATACCATTCCAATAGAAACTGCTAGTTGATTTGTTTTCTTTTTTTCCCCCTTCATATTTTACAATTGGAACAACGCTGAGTCACTCGGGTAAAAAAGTGTAGAGTTGGTTTGAACCTGGCCATTTAGATGTTAACCAAAGTCTCTCATAATATGCTTCTCTTCTCTTGTCACAGGATGTTGTTGAGAAGATTGAGTCCGATGCAATCATTGATTCTGTGGAAGGAGAGATGGATGACCTGAATGATGATGCAATCAACATCACTGCAGAGGATGATCAACTGCTCACTGAAGATGTGAGTGGCGTATTTTAAACCCTGGGGCTCGGGGTGATTTAGCCCCCCCCCCCCCCCCCCCCCCCCCCCCCACCAAAAAAAAAAAAAAAAAAAAAGAAATATTTTAGAGTGCTATTTTCATGCATGCAATCTTTCAAAGAAGCTTCCGAAAAAGAAATGATTTTTTTTCTTATGACCATTTCTCTTCCACCCTCATCGAATGGCACTAAGGTTGATTATCATAAAATAAAAAGCTTGAGAATGAACAAATTGAATCAATTAACGAGTGATACCAATGATATACAAGTGACAAGTCTTTTAGAACAGATATTTATCATGACAGACTGAAATAGTCCGAAATAGAAACCATAAGAAGCTTTCCATCACTGTTATTTATCAGTTTACCTGATAGTCCTGATTATTTAGCTATTTATTCCGTCCATGGTGTGTGGCTTGTTCTCTCTTTAAGATAACTTTTAATCAGAAACACAGTTTGATACAATGTGCAATTTGTATCAATATGTTGAAAGAACAGAACAAACATGATATGCATTAAATTTCTTTTAGGTATTTCTTACTTTCATAAATGGACTTCTAATATGACAAGTATGAAGCAAACAATGTCCTAATTCAAATTTTGAATCCTTTTATTTTTATTTTCAGGAAGCCATCGGAGACCAAGCAGATGAGACAGGAGGTAAGATAACTTGTTCTGAAGTTAGACACTATTTGGTTCAGGGATTTTATTCACAGCTATATCTTGTAGCTTGTCATGTAGATTTCAGGATTAATTGATCACAATTGTTCTAAATACTGCCATAATATCTTAAATATCTGACTTTAGTTATGGATAGACTGATGGGAAGACTGGTATACTGATTAAGACTGGGTTAATCTTGAATTTAAGATAATACTCCACATTTATTGAATAAGCAATGAGAAAATAGGCATAGACTTCTGAGAAGGCATGTTTCTGTGGCTGGAAGAGGATGGTGATGAATTCAAGAGCTGGCAGCTGGCACTGGCAGTTTCCCTAGATAATGGGAAGTGTGGAAGAGAGAACTGCAGTGACAGTTGGGACATACTCCAGCACTTCAAATGTCACACAAGCGGACAAGTTGCATTGATGGATTGAATGTGGCGATGAGTAGCAGAACAACCAATGCTTGTGAACCGATGTCTGCATTGGTTCATTTCGCGGTGGACAGACTGACAACCGCTGGCAGTGCATCGAGGCAACTACCAATGCGACACAAGGTAACTGATCGCATTGGTGAATCGCGTACATGGACGGTAACGGGTGCTACTGCAAACTGCAAGTTAACAGCACAGAGAAGAAGGGTTGGGAGTATCGCCTAGCAGATTGACCAGGTTTCGCATGGCGGAACTTCAAGAGGGACCATCCAAAACTAGAATGCTGCATCAGTGGGGAGCAGGGTGTCGAGGGGAGTTGCTTCTCAACATGGGAGTTTTCATCTCAACTTAGAAGCGTGTTGCAGAAAGTTCCAGCAATCACTGAATTACAGCGGACAGAATGCAATCCAATGTCAACTCTTCAGCAGAAGCAAGAAACTGAACAAAGTGAAAGAATGGTCAATGTCCAAAAGCTTGACCAAAATTTCCAAAGCGAGATTGGCAGCATCATGTAGCCGAGCCCGACATCGCTCCTTGCCGCTAATGAAAACTTCGCTTCAAAGCTATCTCTCTGCTGCGTGAAACGTCACCAGAACAGAAGTGCTATGTGGTCGCATTCATCCAACATTCCTTCCATCTGCTCAGGTGTCATCTTTACAGGGACCACCATGTCTCGGTCAGGGATGTAGTTCCTTGTCCAGTCTGGCCATGCGTACATCTGACTGACATCAGGACAGCGATTCAAAGACGACATGTTTTCAGCAAGATGGCATCAAGCAAGACAGTATCCAGCAACTTTGACTAAGCGCAAGGGGCATCATCCAGATGCTTCTCACTACGATAAGTGATTTTTGGCAACAAGAGTGCAGTTTGTATGGAGCAGCGAACCACACTATCCACTTCCTGACTCAATACTTACCAAGTATAACTAACCCAAGTATTTCAGCTATCATGGACACCCCATTCTGAACTGACTAAGTGAACTTATCAACAGAACTGCCAGTGTTTTCCATCAAAGCCACAGAAACATGCCATTTTATACTGCTAAGGTGTTTAATATAACTTGGTGTTTAGCAAACTAAAATTAAAATATAATCCTTTGTTCATTTGTCTAACAAGTAACTTTTCCCCTCAGTTAGTCTAGCATGATAAATTTGCCGCTTCTCATCTCAATATATTCCAGAGTTGCCATGTAAGTATATTGAGAAAAAAGAGAATCCTAAAGAGGCAGATAGATGAAGAACCTTTTGGTCGTATTCAACTTTTCCTTTATTATTTCATTGTTTCCAATCACTATGTTTGGCTTCCTCAACTAATCTGTACCATGTGACCCAAATTTCAGCAAGCAATGTGGGTGATGTGGGCAATATGGGCTCTACCTCTCTCAACGATAAATTTGAAACCACAGCTGCAACTGATAGTTCGGGAATCACATCTGGCGTTGCAGGGGAGACCGATTCCAACAAGTTGCAGTCGGATTCAGCAGCAGACCAACCAGGCGAGAAGCAAGAAGTGGATAACGAGTCTCTCGTGGTTCATGTCGATGAACCGTCCCTCCTGGAGTTGGAAGGAGATCTAACCAAACCTGATGGCAAGTCTGGTGCAGAGGATTCAACGACGACTCCTGGCAATGCGAATGCACAGAAGGCAACCAGTGCTGGAAAGGAGAAATGGGAGCTGGAAACACAGGAGAAGAAAGATGACGCCGATGCGTCGATGGATGACACGGGAAAAGCTGTTGATAGTTTGGGTGACGTTGAGACATCCGGTGACAACACAGCGGCAGCAGATCAAGATTCAGCTGGGGATAAACTAGATTCCCTTTCACCTCCCTCGGGAGATGCCCAGCGGAGAAGGTTTGTTGCCAACACACCATCCATGTATTTGTATGTAGATGAATTAATATCAACCGACTGGTCTGGTCAGTAATTGGAGAATGTTTGAGTTTGGTCACCGTTTACGGCTGGTTCTGTCCATCCTAACTAGAGCAAATTAAATAGTATGTCCTGTAGACACCTATAAAAAAAACATTAATTTCTTAATTTTCTCAGGCCTCCCTTTCATTAGTTTTTGGAGAGCAATACTGCTCTTTAACTTCAAAAAATAATCTAGTGTAAACCCAACATGCTTTAAAAATCATGGTATGTCTCCCTGATAGAGCAAACTTTATAGTTAAAGCTATTTTCAAAATATTCTTGCTGATATTTCTATTGTGGCTGTAATCTGTGGTATGTACATGTTTTGTTGAATGTGACTAGATATTGGGTAGAAGTAAAGAGGTGAGCTGAGTACTTGAGCATGAAAAATGTCAGTATAAGAGCGAAGTATGCATGCTTTCCCCATAGTATGTGTACCAGTGAATATTACATACATCGGTTAAGATGAGTGGATGATGTAATCTGCTGACGTATGCTGACTTTATGTAAAAGGAAAAGACAAGATGAGGAAAATTCAGAGCAGCAGGCTATTTCAATTTCAATCCGAGGTTGGAGTCTTACCAGAGATGTCAGTTGGTGGAGAATCTCTTTTGTTAGATAGATAAGATGTTGGTGTGAGCTACCGAGAAGCAAATTGGTGTTGGCCTGTTCTTTGGAAGTATAACAACTTATCCTGCATATTCATAGGTGCACTAAAGAATCATCATGTCATGGCAGCCTTCAGTCAAATTTACACTGACTAAATATTCTGCTACTCAAAGTGAAAGAAACAAATGAAAAACAACTACCGTGGCAAAAGAAACCAAAGTGTCAAGTGCTGATTGATGTTGATGAACTGCTTTTCAATGCATTACATGTGGTAGTGTGTATGTGTGCAATCAGTACTCTGAGAGTGATAGAGGGAGAGAAAGTGGAAATATGTTATATATATTTGTTGATGTGAAGCCCGGCGCAGACAGAGCCGACTCAACCTGATCCAACGGCATCCAACCCAACCCGACTGAGAGCCACAGCCGGTCCGATTCATCCAGCCGCGGCCGATTCAACATGTTGAACGGGTCCGATGGGCTTCCGACTGGAAAAATTGGAGTCGTGAGGCAATGCACACAGAGTTGATCCAAGTGAAAACCAGTCAGATCGGGTCAAGTCGGCTCTGTCTGCACCGGGCTGAATGTGCGAGGATGAATTGCCAATTTTGTAAATGCAGAGTTTGCAGACATTTTGCAGCTTGTGAAAGAGAGACTGTGTGTGCTGGCAACAGCAATGCTCGGAGACTAATACCCGTTATTTGCACACTTCTTTTTTCAGCAGTTCAACTAGTTCTACTTCTAGCAAACCTGGCTCTGAGAAAGGTAAATGATCAATCAATTATTTACACAATAGTTTCCAACTCTTTGTGACAAGTTAATGCAAAATCATCTTTTAGTTGTAATAAAAATGTTGTTTCTATCTTCCTCGTCAGTCCAATACTTAGTACAAAGTTAAAGGTCTCATTCTGTATAATCTTAATTTTGTTCACATTGGTTCTTGAAAAGGAAAATGAACTCAGGAATTCAAAAATTTATGGAATATCTTTGTTGAGAGAAATACCATGTTAATCTGTTCCTATCAAGATTCTGAAATCCCCATAGACTTTGTGCATGACCAACTCGGTTCCTGTAAGCAACACGTTAAACTTCAATCTGCATAGTAAGTTCTTCATTTTTAATTTGCTGTGTCTAACAATTTCAAACATTGAGTAAAAAATATGTGTGTGAAATATGTGATTGATTTGAACAAGGAATTTAATTTGTCTGTTGCCATGCTTTGTTCTCGTGGACAGAACGTCGCCCCGGTGCTGGGAGGGTTGGACGCAACCTGTGGGTGTGTAACCTGTCCAAGACGACTCGTGCTGCGGACCTGAAGGCTGCATTCAGCAAGTATGGCAAGGTAAGAATGGGGCATCTTCTTGTAACATGTATTACTCTCGGTTACAAGGAGCTTAGATGAATTCTCACTATATCTTATTGGCAACAAAGAGGAGTTTCAAACCTGTTTTGTCGCGCACTAACTTCCAGTGTGCAGTTCGTTCCATGTAAATATCTGGGTAATTTCATTGAACAGGGATTTATCAATATCAGAATTATTCACAAGAATGTTTAAAATTCAATTTGGTTTCCTTCTCCATCTGCTTTTTGCTGATGCCAAGGTAAGTGACCAATGCAAGAAGTCACTGTCAGCACTCTCTGCCATGGTTTTGTCATGATTAGTGTTCAGAAACCCAGATAACCATGAACTATTTCCACCACTCTTGTTCACAGTATATTCAAGGCACATGCCCACATAAAGAACAAAAATCGGTTTTCCTACCCATCTGCTCTCATTAACAAGCCAGAAAAGATGTGAACTCATATTTCCGGTTCCTTGTCCATCTACAGGTTGCTGGTGCCAAGGTGGTGACCAATGCACGCAGCCCCGGCACACTCTGCTACGGTTTCGTCATGATGGGTGCTAGCTCCGAAGCCCAGCGAGCCATGAACCATCTCCATCGCACAGAGCTCCACGGAAGGACCATTCATGTAGAATGGGTAAGCGATGACTCCTGTTCTTGGACCTCTACCTACTTGCTTTTTCTTTCAAGATTAATTTAACCTATTTCACAGAATTTGTTTAGCAAAATTACATTGATTTTCCTTTTGTAAGGTATATATGATGACACACGCAGTACCCCGGGGTACCGTTGTACCCCGGTATCCTGCGTTGTGTAGCGCCATCTTGTGTCCAACCGTACCGCAGCTATTGCGTTGTGCATGCAGTGCAGCGCGCGATTGTATGCACGCTATACCCGGAGTACAGCCTTAAAAATAAAATAAATAATTAAACAAAATGGCGGATTCTCGTCTGGTACCCCGGGGTACCGTTTATGTCATCATATTTTGGTATATATTGGCTGCTCATGGTCCGAAGAATGGTCAAAATCGATTATGAAAAAATCATCCGTGGCCACCACTGCTTGCTCTGATCCCAAATTATATACGATAAATAGTTTATAATTATTTTGTACATATACAGTTATGTTTTTAACACTTCAATGTTATTATGATTGATCATATTAAACTGTGTGCATATTTCCTAATTTGACATAATTCAACTCCATTTTAAATTGCCCTTTATCCCTTCCAATTGCTGGAATGCTTTGGTTGCTAAAATAAATGCAACACAACAAACCTATCGAACTGAATTGTACAAATTTCCCAAGTTGACAACATTTACTAATCATGATGTCTATTCTTTTCTGAAACCAGGCTGGTAATGACCCTGTTCCTGGTGGGAGGAAGCCCCCTCTCATACCCCCTTCACTCCTGCTTGCCGAGAAGGAGAAAGAGAAGGAACGTGAGAAGGAAAAGGAGGAGAAGGAAAAGGAGAAAGAGGAGAAAGTGAAGGAGGAAGCCATGACGACCGCTGCAGAGCCAGTCAAGACAGAGGATGTTGATGAGAAGCCTGTCAAGACCGAGGAGAAGGAGACCATCATCAAGACCGAACCAACCACACCAGGTAAATTAATCGATCTCTACAAAATCACTTTATTAAAAGGTTGGGTGGACTGGTCAAGCAAATATTGATCTAGACTGTGTTGCCCTGAAATCAGAATTGATCATCTCCCAAAGCAAAACAATGTGAAAAGTCTTTTTATTTCTTCATTTACTGATTTTAAAAAAAATTCCCCTGTTGGATGGATTACTTGTTTTGTTAACTACATGCTGTTTTTTCAAAGGGGTAACCAGTTTGGAGATTTCAATTTTGCATGAAATGTTGGTGACTTGAAGCTAATTTTTCATGGTCCTCGGCCAGTGCTAATTTCAAGCTCTGGCAAATTCATTGAGGGAAGTCTGGTTTGGTCAGAGGTCTATGGAAAATATCTGTGATATTGAAATTATATCTTTCACGGGTTAATTGTGTCAAAGATATTTGGAATAAACATGTAGTTGGTGCCAATGTATATTGACACAAATACAGTAATATTGATTTGCACATTTTATATTATCCCATCTGCCAGATATTTATCATAGTTAAGGATATTGCAGGTTAATAGATATAAATTTTAATTACAGTGCATAACTGCAACCAGAAAAAAAAAATTTAAAGGATAGAAAATATTTTGTTGAATGTCTGTTCGAAGAGGATTTTAAAAAATAAATAAGTAATTTATTACCTGAACTGTTTAGAAACAGAAATATAATTTTGTTTTATTTTTTATTTTGCTGCAGGTAAGTCACCAATCAAGGCAGAGGACAAGAAACCCGAAGTGAAGAAAGAGCCAGACACGAAGGAGGCATCCAAGGAGCCAGAAGGCAAGGAGAAGACTGAGAAGTCTGAAAAGGACGAAAAGGACAAGGGCAAGAAAGACATCCTGTCCTTTGATAAGATCAAAGAGCAACGGGATAAGGATAGAGAAAGGAACAGGGAGAGGGGAATGAGGGAGACTGAGAGACGTCGTGAGAGGGAGAGACAAGAGCAGTTCAGGAGGCAGCGAGATTTGCTGCGCCGCCGCACCAGGGAGGAGGAAGACAAGATCCGCAGGGAGCGAGAGCAGCTCAAGGTGCAGCGTATGCAGCTGGAGCAGGAGAGGCTGGAGAGAGAGCGGTTGGAACGAGAGCGCGTCATGCTGGAGCAGGAGAGACGGAGGGAACATAAGCGGTTGGAGAGGGAAATGGCCCTCAACATGCAGCTTCGGATCGAACAGGAGCATCGCAACTCCCTGAAGCGCACTCTGGATGTGAGAGGAATGCCCATGCATGATATGGATCCTTACATGGGAGATCCCAAGAAGAGAATGGGCATGGACGGTGGTATGATCCCACCTCCTGTCATAGTTCCACCACCCATGAATGTCCCTGGAGGGATGCACAACCAAATGGGAGGGCCAAATGGGGAGAGGCGTTTTGACAGGAGAGACAGACGGGAAGACCAAGGAGGCAGATTTGGTGGAGGAAGGTTCAGAGATGACAACAGAAATCAGAGGAATGAGAGAGGGCCACCTAGGCGTGATGGGCAGAGAGAAGACACACGTAGGGAAACTGGCCGTAGAGAAGATACCAGACGTGAGGACTCTCGCAGGGATCAGAGGAGGGAAGAACCAAGACGGGAAGAACCAAGACGGGAAGAACCAAGGCGAGAAGAACCTAGGAGAGAAGAAACAAGACGGGAGGATACCAGAAGAGAGGCTCCTAGGAGGGATGAGGCAAGGCGTGAGGAGACAAGGAAAGTGCCCCCTCCTCGCCGTGAGCCAGCACCCAGGAGGGAGGAACCAGCAAAGAGGGAGGAGCCTGCCCGCAGAGTGGAGACTACAAGGAGATCAGACACCAGACGAGATGAAACGGCTGGCTTCCAGAGGCGAGATGACAGGGAATCTCGTGCCAATGTTCTACCACGCCCTGATGTTAACCGTCGTGCCGAGCCTCCAAGAAGAGATTCCCACCAGGCAGGGCGTTTTAGTGGTACTGACAAGGATGAGAGGCGAGTTATCACTACCACCGCTCGTGCAGACCGCACTGAAGGTCAAACTGGCAGGGTGGCAGAGAACCAATTTGGCAACCAGCCAGGTAACACAGGCTTCACCGACAGGAGGAGAGTAGACCGGGATCGAGATCATGCCCAGCCAGGCGTCAGAAACAGAGAGCCTGATAGAGAGAGGGGCAACTTCAACCAGGATAGGAATCGCTTTGATGCTGGAGACACCAATTTCCATCGCAGGACCTCCCCAACTAGAGGCAGGGACAACTGGAAGCAAGCAAACACACTCAGCACGGATACAAGGCGGCCATCAGGGAGCCATGATACATGGAAGCCAAATGACCCCCCAGCCCGTGCAGCCAACGACCGGAGAGTAGAGATACGTTCTGTCGAACATCAGCGTCCAGAAGCCAGAGAGATCATCGATCACAGTTCCACCTTCAACCGAGGCAGGATGGGCGACTTCCAGCCAAATATAGCTCCAGACACAAACAACTGGGCTGCTAGTGGCAACACTCGTCCCCTGGGAGGCTACAACGACAGACCGCTGATAGATGATCCCATCCCGCGACACACAGCCGGCACCGACATTGCTGCTGGCATGATGACAGGCACCACCAACAACTGGAGTAGTGGCCGGAGGGATCAAGGCATTGTCCCGCAGCAGGACCGGTGGGGAGGAGGCTCCTCCATGGGAGGCATTACAGCATCCATGGCGTCTGGTATGAGCCAGAGCTCTCAGCCGCTGAACACCATGCTGGGCAGCGGAGGAGGCAACTTTGGAGGGGCCAGTGGCTTCAACACCAATGCTCTAGGGAACCTCATCAACAGCATGAATGCCAGCGCAGGATCATCTGGCTTCTCACTCGACAGGCATCTCATGCAGACCGACAACCGATTTGATTCTTTCCCAGCGACCCAGCAGTCTCGCAGGTTCTAAGTATATCCTTTATCTCATGAATGTTATGATGCATGTACCGGTATGTGTTGCACCTGAATGTATATATCCTGTATGTTAATCGAGAAACCATCTTGGATTAAAGATTGCCAATATTTGTTTGCTTGAGCTCTATATCCCTTATTATTTTATATTTTGTTTTTACAGAAATAAGGATAGTTGCTAAGTATCGTTTCATTTTAATCTAGCTATATGATCTAGTATTCATGGTTAAGGTGAATAAAGGAATTCATGCCAGAAAATAAGCCTCTCAACTCTTATTTCATTCTGATTTCATTATCTTGCTTTTTTGTGATGCATTTATAACACCAAAACTTGAACATCAAATATTCTTCAACCATGTTAAAAAACAACAAAATAGATGTTTGAGTAGCAGTACTTTGATGTGTTTGATAAACTCATTCATGTTAATGCATATTTGACTATTGAAATTTTGTATACAGTTATCTTGTTCAATGTTTTAACTTCTAATGTTTTTCTCTCGAGAGCTTTTTTGGCTGAATGATGCACATTGATGAATTAATTGGCAGAAGAGAAGTAAGAAACTCAGAATATTCAAAATATTTGTAAATGACTAATGTTTCTGTACTATTACTACGTTAAGGCCGCAGGAAAATAGAAATTTGTGATGAATTGTATTTCGTTTTTCTTGTCGTATAACTCTATGTACATAGTAATTGTAAGGAGGGATACCCAAAATATTTTCCAGTGCTCACTTGTTTATTTCGTAAATCTAGTAACTTTGTTGACAAGTGCAAAAAGTGATGCGTGGTTAATAAAATGTGTATTGGTGTCATCTGATCATATGTCCAGAAAGTATATTGTGAGAAAATTTCAAGTCAATTGGATGTTATTTGGCCGAGAAATGAGCGAAAATGCAAAGTGATACTCACTTACTCATTGCACTTACTTTGTACACGACTGAAAAGGTCCCGTAGATAATTTCTTATCCTAACACTTTAATCGTAAATATCTTTTGAACGAAATGGAAATTTGAAAAACCGATACCTGTCCCATGCTTTTAGTGTTAATACAAATAAAACAAGTTATGAGGGAACTGCTAGAATCTCGATTGGATTTTGAGGATTTGGACAATGTTACTAAGTCCCTTTAATTCTTATTGAATGGATGGATATTTTTGTGAGCACACAGAATAGACTTGATATGTGTCATAAGTATTAATGTTCACATTTTTATTTCTTGTTAGTACATGTAGTCACTTTTTTTCATAGCCAACACAGGAAATACATAAATAGCAGCAGATGCGTTCCATCTTAGTCGCAGGATTTTTTTTATATAAGAGCCTTAAGGGACATGAACGTGGATTGTTTGTACATTTTTCAACAGGTCTGAAAATGGAGCAAATTTTAAGCCTTGTACAGTTAATTTGAAGGAATACCCTATGACGTTGACAATGAAATACAGTAAATATTGTTTATAAGATACATGAACATTAGTTCTAATGTTTTATAGCATCTGATTTGAGTAAATACATTACAACAGTGCTTTTCATGTATTGATCGACTTGATACGAAAATGAAATTGCCAGCTGTGCACGTGATCAATAACTGAATGGCAGATGTATTCTATTGTTAATGCTGTACACATATGTAATATATATGTCGAAGTGATATCAAGGTAAAATACTGCAGCTATCAATAACTGAATGGCAGATGTATGACTTAATGCTGTACGCATATGTAATATATATGTCAAAGTGATATCGAGGTAAAATACTGCAGCTAATTACATACACATGTACATGCATCAATGTTCCAGTGAAACCTCGTTATAAAAGGGTCTTTTTTATAACGAGGTAATGTTACTTGCATGAGCTTATATTCTTGTTTTACCCAGATATATCAAGACATCTGATACCTAAGTAATTTTCATCTCTTGCTCCTTGTTATAACAAGGTTCCACTGGTTTTGACATTTAACAAAAGTAGCTTTCCTGTGTAATAATTATATAAATGTAGAACTTCTAGAATTTATGTTTGTAAATAGGGCCTGAAACACTGGAGGTAATAGACAAGCTAAACATTTATTTGCCACTTATTGAAATATGCTTGAGGATTAATGGTGTCATTTTTTTCCCGTCATGGATTATCAATGTTCAGTGATCTTTTTTAATACAAATAAATTTGATGCAGAAAGAACTTATTTAGTATTTGTTGATATTTAAGTGTTGTTTTGGGAATGTCTGGTAAATTTCAATTTAAAGGTACCTGAAATTGTTGGACAAATTGCAAAACTTGTTATTTTGGAGGTTAAATATCAAGTTGCATGTAATGTACGACTACTTTCCTGGCACTTTGTGGCAAAAATGATCAAGATTGGGCCCGCTCTGTTGCAGAAAGAGATACAAGCGATTGTAAATTACAATTGATTGTAAGTCAGAAAATTTGCGCGTTTCAACCAATCATATTTACGCATTTAGAACACATGATCTGACTTACAATTAATTGTAACTTACAATCGATTGTATCTCTTTCTGCAACAGGGCCCATAATCATTTGTAAGATTTTGGATATATGGGTAGCATATTTGCCATGAATTTTTGGGAGCATAGACAAAACTGATTATAATCACCTAATATTTTTGCATGAATTTTCAAAGTACCTTAAAAAAGGGGAAGGATTTATACACATAAACAGGTCCACTGCGGTGCATGCACTTCATACTAAAAATGACGGGTAAATTCCAAGTAACAAATATGTACAGTGAAACCTCATAATGAGTGCCTTGGGTCCACTGAATTTAACATGTATCGGGGGCTTCAAACAAGAAATTTCATAGAACCTGGACCTGTGAAATTACCTGGCTATATATCGGGTACCTCGTTATAACAGAATTCGTTATTAAGAAGTTCCACTGTACATTAATTACTTGAAATCGGTTTGTTAAGGCCGTATGTCTGGTGTAAGTGTGTGTATGTATGTGTGTGTGGTTACATGCTTGCATGTGTGTATGTATGTATGTATGTATCATGTATAAATGTAAGTATAAATGTATTTAATGAAATGAATGATTGTTGGTGTGTTTGTGTATGTATGCTTGCTTAAATGTGCATTTGTGTATGCATGGTTGCGTATGTGTTTTTTTGTGTGAGAATGCTTGTGTATGTGTGCATGTGTGGATGCATGCTTGCGTATGGTTGTTTTTGTGTGTTTTTGTGTATGTATGTGTGTACCATGTCTTGGAACATGTATTCATGTTTCATCAATCATTAAAAACAGGATTAAACCGCAACCATACAACAAAAAGAAAAACGGACAATGTTTGTGTACATTGGACATGAGAATGTGTTTTAATTGTGAATAGGTAAGTGACAGGTGACTTACATATCAATATTTCAGTCTGATACTACACTTTAAGCAGGCCCTATCAATTACAATCAGGAGAAAAATGATGGCCATGATAGACGTAAATGACGTGGTTATAATGACAAACTGCGAACATTAAAACCTGAAAGACTTGTAAACTTTGTTGTAATGATGTTTTCATACTGTGGGGGAGGGGGGGGGGGGGGGGGGGGGGGGGGGGGGGGGGGGGGGGTGAAACAATACCATTTTGGGGGTTGAGAGGGCGTATTTGAAACATCTTCGAAAAGTAGAAGCCACGTCAGAACTTCTCCTTGGGTATTAACATGAATTATATTAATACTGATTATACAAGAAGACCTGGTGGAGGATTGACTAAGCATCTATTTTGGTTCCCAACAAAGGTTTACACAATATTGAAATGGTCCTAGTTCAGTATACAAAATCAGATACATTTGAATAATACTTTTAAACCACGGTCATACAATTAATATCACCAATGTATATATCAATTTCAACCAGTATAAGAAATGTAATATCATGTTTTGAATGTTCTGAAACATACCGTAAAAGTTTGACTAGAGGCGCTACTGATTTAGAGGAGTATCAATAGCGCCAGCAAACATCCAAAACGATCCAGTATAATGAATATGTATCTAGCCTTTTGTCAACGATCTTCGAGCCGGTCTAAATGAATATTCATGATAGCATTATCACGCAAAGTTAGAAAAGATGAACGTTACTAAGGGTTGAAATCCAATCAAGCAAGCAGAAGTAGCTCTTGGGTCGGTGGTTGGTGCAAATCAGGATAAGGTAAAATTGCATCACGGTATGAAGAGCCGTAGGTTCAAGACGCACTGGATAAGTGATTTTTTTATTATTTTTTATTTCATAGGAACTTTTGTTTAACAGATGCCAGCGTTTTGTGCATAGGAATGGGAATGAAAATTATGATTTCTGTGTTAACTTAAATACACAATTATTACATTCAGGTGAGTGAAGTCCTGACATTCTGCTAGTAATAGTATTAAGCTTTATATATTAGTGGATGGAGGGGGTAGGGTCATTTTAAAATTGATTCATCACCCTGTTTCAGCCAACTCTTCATCAAGCACAAATTTTATTTTACTCTTTTCCGACCAAGAATTAATAACAACTTATGAATAGGAAGCAATGTTGAGCAACCCAGCCCCGCCCCCCTCCCACCCCCCCCCCCCCCCAACACACACGGACACAAACACACCCGTTATAGTATACATGCACACAGCACACGCACGATATGACTACGATTATGTTCATTATGCATGGTTTGTCAGATTCGAACATGAGATGCCGTGTCATGCATTCTTTGATTTTATGCTGCTAGTGCTGCACGTTGTAACTTGAAACTGCTATGTTATGCAATGTGTTTCTATCTCTATAGTTGAGATGAAACTCAAGAGATTATGCAAATATATATGTTGTGCTATTCATTTGAAATAGTGTGAATAGTCTTGTTGGTGGTGCATCATGAGTTCCTTTTCAAAACAGATAATGCGGAGAGCACAATGAGGATAACGATTGCTTGGACAGAATAATACAGTTCGAATAATACAGTTTATCTGCCTAGTAACAGCTTCAGTGTTCGTCGTAAAATATGATAACAAAAGAATCACATGGAAACCAAACAGGTGATCGTGATGAATAGAAATTCAACTGGAAAGAGAAAACTAGTTAAAGACAAATTACCTTATTAGATGAACATAATGCTTAAATATAGAGCGATTTTGTAATAAATATATTTTGTACATGGAATATTTTCTATGGAATGATTTGTGAAAATACTATAACATGTTAATGTAAAACACATTCTCTTATTCAAACATATCCGGAACCAATGGCTATGAGGCAGAATGCATGTTGTACATACATACTCGATAGCTACATTGCTATTTAACATGTTTAATTTGATTGAATTGTTTTTAATTGTCATCTACCAGCATTTAGGGGATTTGGCTTTAATGCGCGTATTTTCTTAAAGTAATTCTAATACAATGCGTAATCCTCATTGCTTTACTGGTCGTGATGTTCAGTGAAATATTTTGGAGGGGTCGAAGGGGAAGGATGATGGGTAGCTTGAGAGACATCGTTAAATGGACCAAGGCCCAAGGGTGTCGAAAATTCATAACAAACATTATTTTAAAAACACGTTACAAGTTACAAGTTGCCCCCTTCCCCCTTTACCACTATTTGGCGGCCTTGGGGAAACAACTGAATAAGTGGTCTCGGTCTCGGCCTCGAACATTTTTGGCGACGGATATGCACCCCCCCCCCCCCCCCCCCCCCCCCATCGGCGTCGATACTTACGTAATACCCATTCATC